>JAJOOR010003404.1:0-24812 GCA_036250505.1 Solanum acaule
CTAGGGAGAAATTTGACATTTGGAGAGACATTATGGTTCAATTACACAGCAGATAAATCAGATTTCTATCTCTATTGCCATAACACAATCTTTTTGATCATTTTCTACAGTTTGGTCCCTTTACCAATGGTTATGATTGAGCTATTAAGGTCCAAAAAGTTTGAAATTTACAAGATTCAACCCAAAACTACATTAACTTTATCTGAAATGATGGAATGTTACAGAAAAGTCCTCATGACTTTTGTATTTGCTGTTGGTCCTCTGCAACTTTTTTCATATCCCATCATTGAGGTATGTATCTATCCATGCACTGTTTTTATTTTTTCTTATTTTACACTAAAAGTGTCAATATTTCGAAATATGTAATAATCAAAATTAAAATAAATACCTATTCGAAATAAGTTGTCTTACTTTGAATGGTTCAAAGACCATCAATTTCAAGTCACAATAAATATACAACATCACGTGAGTCCTAGGGTGGGGCTAGCTAGAAACGCTTCAGGACGTAAATGAAAGGTGTAATAAACACACAACACCAAGTGATCAGTCCTAGGATGGGACTAGCTAGAAATGCTTTGGGACGTAAAGGAAAGATGTAGATCTGTAGGGCGTATGTCCTAAAATTTGGCGCAAAAGCCTCTGACTTGAAGTGTACAACCTGGACGTTAATTTTTATTTTTATTTTAAAAGTTTTTTTTTATAAATCATATTTTTTATTATTGGCGTAATGATATGGAGGCCGATGATTATTATCATTTTTCTAAAATAATAATTATAATATTATTATTTGCAGATTTAGTAAAAAAGTTACATTTACTTATTTTTTTAGTGATAAAATTATAATAATAAAAATACACGAGATATACATCTAGTAAATTCATAGAACTTACATCCCATGTTTCAAGAGTTATGTCTCGTTCCATGATGCGTAAAAACCTCGCCCCCGATCTTTTAAAACACTGAACACTACTTCTTACACTCTATTTTTTATTTTTATTATGTTGTTGAACGTAAGGACACCAAAGGTATGGTATCCTATGCATGTCTTAAATTGAAGTAGAATCTTTCTCACTGAAGTCTATAATAATTCAATGAACCTTAAATAATTTATATTATTTTCTCTTTGACACCATGCAAAATAAATTAAATAAGTAAAAGGCATACTACTATTATTTTTTGTTTGTGATTATTATTTTTTGTACTTTGTGCAGTGGGTTGGAATAAGGACAAGTTTGCCCCTGCCATCAGCGTCAGAAGTATTTTGGCAATTAGTTGTGTATTTTTTAGTTGAAGATTATGCAAATTATTGGCTTCATAGAATGCTCCATCACTACAAATGGGGTTATGACAAAATCCACAGAGTCCATCACGAATATGTGGCCCCAATTAGTTTTGCAGCACCTTATGCCCACTGGGCTGAAATTATCATATTGGGCTTAGCTTCTTTTCTTGGCCCACTTTTGGTTCCTTGTCACATGTTTACCTTTTTGCTTTGGTTTGTCTTGAGACAAATTGAAGCAATTGAGACTCATAGCGGGTGCGTATAACGTACACACAATAATTTATTTTATATCATAGTGTCATGAGTTTGAATTTTAGTGACATTTTTTATTATGTAGGTATGAATTTCCATGGAGCCCATCAAAGTATATACCATTTTATGGTGGAGCTATATACCATGATTATCATCACTTTGTTGGGGAAAGTTGTCACAGTAACTTTGCTTCAGTTTTCACTTACTGTGACTACATCTATGGAACTGACAAGGTCAGTTCAACATTACGTATAAATATTTAATCGTGAATCCAAAAATATTATGGGTCAAGTGACAAGTTTATAACTCATAAACTCTTAATATTCTATAAGTGTAATATTTTTTTTTGCTTGTTGCAGGGATACCGATTCCAGAAGGAAGTCTTCGAAAAGGTATCAACGTAACTTTTTTTTTTTTTTTACATAATACGACCAAATTGAAGAAAAAGAAAAAAGAAAACCTTAATTTAATTGGTAAAACTTTTTTTTTTTCAAAAACAAAAAAAGAATTCGTGAAAAATGTAATTATCTAACCATTAGTACATTGGCTTTTGAGTTAATTTCTAAGATGGTCACTCAACTAATACTTTATTATTATCTCAGAGAGTCATTTTTTTTGTTAAATAAAAATTAAAATCAAGAAGAAATGCGACTTTCTGAAATAATAACTATTAGTTGAACGACCATATAAGAAATCAACTTTTTTTTTTCTTATGATAGAAAGAAATACAATAAAATCTCATTATAACAACGTCGTTTGTTCAGATATTTTTTGGTTGCTATAACGTAATGTTATTAAAGAATGACTATTATAGACGGGTTTATCTACGTGCTAAATTATGTAACTTGTGTCTTGTGAATAATGACAGAGAAGAGAGAAATTGGGAATGGTGGAGAAGGTTGATGGATCAGCACCTCTTTTCAAATCTGAATAAATGCAATCACTTTTTTGAAACTTTTTGTTGTTCTTGTATTAAATATGTAATCCTGTTCTCTTTGTATTTCGAGACAAGTTGATTTAGTAAAACGTTGGATTAATTAAGTAATGTGAATGTACGTGTTGTATTGCTCTATCAAGCACTATATATATATGGAGTGCTTGAATAGTTTGTATCTTTTTTTCTTAATTAATGTAACCCTTAAATTGTAGTAACACTTTGTAGTTCTATAATAATCTTCTATATGCAACTAAATTGAGCTATGCTATTTTATTTTCTTAAATGTGTTTATCAAAACAAGTGTATTTAACATTGCACCAATTACCAGTAAGTTATTTAAATTTTGAAACATTCCTACATTTTTCGAGGACATCCGATAGAATTGGAACGATAAATGAGGATTATAGCATAGAGAAGTGGTCCAAAGCTCTTTCAAAAAATATAAAATAAAATAGCAAAAGCGTTGCAACGTACTTTGTTATTCATTAAGAAGAAAAAAGTATTGAACACTCCTAAACTTGACACAAATTATTAGTTTCATCTCCGAACTATTGACAACCTTAAAAACAACATTTTACTTGATTAACTCGACTTAAATACACCTCCGATGTGGCAACATGAGTGTAATACACCTTTAAATTCTTGTCAAATTTAAGGGTGCTTTCAACACTTTTCTTGGCTTTTTATTAAGAAGAGTTACATGCTCCGACAAGATTTGAGACCACTTGTTATGTCATGTTGCATATCGGGAGTGTATCTAAGTTTAGTTAGTCAAGTAGAGGGGTGTTTTTAAGGCTGTAAATAATTTGGAACGAAACTAATAATTTGCTCTAAGTTCAGGGGTGTTTTCAATACTTCTCCCTTATAAAAATATACTTTAAAATTGAGACTAATAAAATCATTTTTGTTTTATTTTTTCTGAAGAAAAAAAAAACTCTCTTAAAGGTTGAAAATTGAGGAGTTAAAGACCAAATCTGGTTTGAAGATCATATTTAGTTTTAGCTTCCAATTAGTTTAATTTTACATAATTAACAAGAAAACTGCAAAAATAGCCCACCTAACTGTAACATGAACTATTTAATTAATATCCTTAAGTATATTTATTAACAATAAGCCCGTCTAGCTCAGTTGGTAGAGCGCAAGGCTCTTAACCTTGTGGTCGTGGGTTCGAGCCCCACGGTGGGCGTTTCTTTTTTCTTTTCCAAACTTACTTTTTCTTACTCTCCAAATGTCAAATGCTATTTAGAAATAATTTAATATTGATTTTCTTACTATTAGATTAGATTAGTCGCACAAAGTTCTATAACTTGGTTTTTAGACTACAAGTTTCAATTTTTTTTTTTTTTTGCGTTCAATCACGGTATCACACATTGCCGCAATAAATTAAGATGGAGGAAGTATTTTTTTAATACCTTTCGTCTTCAAGATCCCTACTCTTTCCTGCTTTGTCTCTATTTCTTCAAAAGCTCTAAACATACTATTTCTGCAAATTACCTTTTACTAAGTACCTTTTGATAAGACTAAACAAGCAGGTCCTGTTTCCACTTACTATCCACATTGAAAATGGGATTTCCAATTTCATATTCTTTATTCTCTTTAATTTTTGCTTTTTACCAAAAACAGAAAAAAGAATACATGAGAATTTTTCTAGTTCAGTTGATTCGGACTTCCACCTTGATGGTGATGGTTTAATTCCCACCTTATAATCCCCCTCTTCCCTTACCCTCATTTTTGTTTTTTCAAAGGAGAACAGAAAAGAGACGCTCCTTTTTTTCTCACAAGTCGTCACTTTCTAATCTCTTCTGAAAGAAAGGGACCTTACAGAATATATAATTTTCTTTTAACTTGAAACAGAAAAAAGTACCCTTTTCCAGTTCTAAGCTCTAAAATAGATCAGTAACACCTCACCATTCCTAGGAGCTCGACAGAGAAAACTACCACTCATGTATATAACATCAAATTAAACATCAAAAATTTTCTCTAGCTTTACCACATTCTGGTTAAGTCTATCTTTGAATAACAAAAACCCTCAAAAGATGTAAGCACTCAATCCTCTAACTTCGGCTGTATTCTCCTCTTCTGATCGTCAGTCCCCCTATGATCTATTAGTTCAAAAAACTGGTCGAGACATCAAATACTTGTGTCATTCATGGGGAAAGCTTCCGTCGCTCATTCATGATGCATTCAGGGATGGAGCTGCCCACAACTTCACTTTCTTATCGACACTGGCTGTGGCCAACACCAGAACTTGCTTGTCACCTGATACAATGAAAAGAAAAGCAGCGTTAGACCGTTTCCAGAAATCAACATTTGTTGAAACATTTTGCACAAAAGAAACACTAATAATTTTCTGCTGCCATAGAAACACACTCTATGAATTTAAAGCCTGATGGTTATTAAGCTATTATTCCTTCCATTCCAATTTGTTTGTCTTAATTTTCTTTTTAGCCTATTTAAAAAGGAATTCCTCTTTCCTAATTTGACAACTCTTTAGTTCCAACATCTCGTGTTTAAGTCTTTAAGACCACAAAATTATAAGACTACAAGATTAAATGACACTTTGATGTATACTATATATCTTTAGTTTAAGACCACAAGATTCTCATGTCTTCCTTACTTCTTAAACTCAGTGGGCAGTCAAATTAAGACAACAAATTGAAACAGAGGGAGTGCAATTTTTTCATCAGCAGGAGGAAGTGTAAATTGATAGCTTCCTCCTAAACCACAAGGATTTGCTCCTACTATTAAGTTTTTCCTTTTCGCTCCAATTTTTCAACTTTTCTCCATCATAGCTTTAATGATAGAATGCAAGTCTCATCTCCATACTTGCTAAAATAATATATAGGAAAAAAATGGAAGACTTCCAGAAAAGACATTAAAACTAAGAGGAATACACATCGAAAGCAAGATGCCAGCCAAAAGAGACAAACTGTTGTTTGACTTAATGACAAAAGACTTCGGAAAAAAAGATTATCCTCTTTATGACCTAATGTTGACAGTAAAATAAAATAAAATAGAATCACGCATAACAAAAAACTTCACTTGGGATGGGAAAGAGACTTACCCATTGGAATCGGAGAAGGCGACCATGCCATGTCAGTGATATCACCTGTACACAAAATGTGGAAGACAATAAATTTTCAAATCAACACAAGTTGATAGCATGACTGGTATGGCCGGACTACCATCCACAGTGGCAGAGCCATGTTGAACACTCTGGGTTCACAGGAACCCTTGCTACTTCCCCATATTTTGTTTTCTTGTAAATCAGACTCATTCCATTGTTGTGCACCCACCCAGTAGACTCATTCCTTTCTTCGTTTTTTCTAATACAATTCTTATTTTGTAGTATTTTGTGTTTTGACATACAATAAATGTTGTAAAACACAGGTTAAGTAATAAATTGTGATACTTGGGCCAAGGGTTCAATTCCTTTGTGGTATTTCTATTAGATGATCATTTTTTATGGTTTTCCTATTCTGCTATTTGTTTCAGTTTATTTTCCTATCCAAGGATGTGCTAATGTATTCTGTTCAGGTTCTTGTTGTCTTATCTATTAGGAAAGTAACAAAAAGTTGAACTGTTGCCAAGAAGCAACAAGTCATAGGCTCATAGCTGCTTCAAATACAGAGGACCTTCTACAGACTGATTCTGCACATACAAAAAGGATGAAGACGGTGGAACATTTTTTGATAAAGGCATTAAGTTATTTGAAAAGCATACCATCATGTGCTTTTTCAGCTGTTTCCAGAACCTTCCCAGTCTCCATACATAGCCATTGCATCATTGAACCATGAGTGGTGACCAATATCTTTCCATCAGGGGATACACATAAACGATCATAGTGTAAAGTTGTACCACTTGCATCCTTAAGGGGAATAGGGAACACCTTTAATGTCTTAGGGTCCTCAGAAAGGTGATAGCGCACTGAACAAGAATGTTGCATGAAAGAGCCAAAGGAAAATTAATTAGACGAGGTAATAATGGTAAATTAGTAACAAATAAAGCTAGGGAGGGGAAGATATACCATTAATATTCCACATTCTGATGGTACCATCCTTCGATGCAGTGATTATTTGTTCAGAATTCGGGCTAAAGCATAGCCACGTCACTGCACTCTGTACAGCACCCATATAAAATTTAGACATATACAGAAATGATTAAACAAAGCAACAAATTAGCAGCAAATACGAAAAAAAAAGGTCAATCACAAAAGTTCATTGAAACTAAATGACAGAGTCAATTGTGAAGAGAGTATTGTACACCTATAATAAAAGGGAAAATTGTATAAAATAACAAACTATTAATTCAAATTAAATGCTATAACCATAGTTTGAATTAATTGTAACCTGTAGCCAACAATTGCCATTCGCCTCTCTCCCCAGATTTCTCGCTCGCCACTCTCATGATCTCGCTCGGCAGTTTCTCTCTCGCCTCTCTCACTTTATACAAACACAAATGTATAAATTATGTTTGTGTTTGTATAAAACGAGAGAAAATTGTATATATACATATCTTTTCGTTCGTCCGTCTCTCTCCCCAGAGAGGCGAGGGAGAGTGCCAGAGAATCTCGCTCGCCACTCTCCCTCGCCTCTCTCGCTTTATAGAAACACAAATGTATAAATTGCATTTGTGTTTGTATAAAGCGAGAGAAAACTGTATATACAAATACAAATACATATATTTTCGTCCTATACACTTATAATTATACAAATACAGATCACGTTTATACAAACGAGAGGCCTGCCAACGATTTATACAAATCCGATGCTCCTGCCAGTGTTTTATATAAATCTGATGCTCCATAGCAAACTTGCGCAATTATACAAACTATAGTTATATCATACAAATATGATTTTTATGTTTGCTAAACCTAAAATTTACTCATAATAAATTCAAGATTGCATTCATCAGCTTAATCATGAACACAAATTAAAAGAGATGGTCCCAATCTACAATCAACCACAAAGGTATTTGAATCTTCGAAGGGCTTTGCTGAAACAACATACTTTAAACTGATACTCCACATAAGAATTTTCTAAAGTGTCTCCTTTCCCTAAAATATTACTCCCTCCGTCCAACAATAGTTGTCCACTATACTATTTAGAATGCCCAACAACTTTAAATTAAAAAAAAGAAAAAAAAGAATGCCCAACAATACTTGTCCACTTTATGAAATCAATGGATAATTTTACACTTAGTTCCTAATTTACCCTTATCATTAATTATAGTTATTTCTCTATTACATTTTTCAAAAACATTGTATTTATTATATTCAAAGGGTAATATAGTAAAATTACCCTGCAAAGTTAATAGTGGACAAGTATTGTTGGACAGAGGGAGTAACATTAAGCTAAAAAATTTCACCCAAGTACAAATTAGGACAATAATAAGCCTGTTCACATCTTGTTCACCCTAGAAATATCATCAGACACACCTGAACTCGGATAATATTGATCTAGAACCCTAGAGAAGGATAGAAAAAGAGCAGATGAAAATAGACTTTCATAGTGCAACAACGTGATATCATTTACCTTATGCCCCTTGAGCTCCATAATCCTTGAAACCTCCTTTACAGCACCATCTTTCGAGTACACAATCTCCCAAACCTGTTAAAAAGACAGAATTTGTTCAAGAACTCTTCTTTGATGACATCCAACAATCGAGTCAGAAATATATGAAAAAATCCTTCCCAAGTTGACAAAGGAGTGCGATGTAAATCGCATAAAACATAAAAGGACTCAAACCACACCATAAGTTATGAAAGCTTTACCAGAGTATTTAATCCCCACCCCAAATCTATATAACCTACTTTTCCTTCATAACTTATCCCAATTTAGTTGACTCTTTTGGCTAAATGACAAATAAAATCTCCTAGAGTTAATGTAATACTTAAATAAACTTAGACGATGCAATCTCCACCTTTCTTTGGAAGGATTGGGAAGTGTTAGCTATTCACACAGAACACATAAGGAAAATATTTTGTGTGGATCCCCCATTTGTCTCTCTCTCTCTTCAGATTACATAGGAGAAACCTTTGGATCATCCTTTACTGATGGATGGTGGGTGTACATGGTTCTGAAAGATGTTCTTGAGTGAATCAATGGCAAACACCATTTGATCATCTTTGACCAAACTTTGGCCCAGCTGCATATGAGATGACTTGAACCAGGCAATAACCATATGTTCTATTTTCTTGAATAGCTCCACCACAAGCTCCTTGTTCTAACTGCCCTTCCAACCACCAGATTGACAAGACTGTACATAACAGTTCGACTAACATGCCAGACTGCCTGACACTAGACAATAAACAACATGACGGCAACTGAAAAGAATGTAGCTGACGCTGTGGAAACATTTTTAATGTCTCAGGAAACTACTGATGCAAAAGTTTAGTATAACTTAGCTTCTGCTCTCTTTGTTTCTCCTATCTAACCACACCCGCCACACCCCCAAAAAAATTGAACAGGAAAAAAGACACCTGCATTTCCCTTTTCTTCTATCTTCTAATATCTCTTATTACTAACTAGTTTCCTAAACATTATTTTCCTACTACTTAATTAACATTGAAATTTAACACAAAATGTAGCACATCACTTGTTGAGACTCTTTATAAAAGCTTAAAGCAATTCAGTCTAACAAAATAATGTGGCAACATTTAATTTCACCTTGACATCAGCGGTAAAAGCTGCGGCAGCTATAAAACGTCCATTGGGAGATATAGTAGCCATGTTATTTTTTAGTTGATTAGTATCGACATTTCCAACAATCTTGCCACTTTTTCCGTGAAAAAGCACAATATCAGTACCTAAACACAAAAAAATACAGATGCAGATTATTACATTTGTCAATTTGCTCTATGGGGAAAAAAAGGTTCTTCCACACAAAAAAGAAAGGAAAAGAAGAATCTGGTTATAGAGATGTTTGTGGATATGAGATCACAGAAACAAAATTGCCATGCAGAGAAGAGAACTATGACACAAAGAAGTACTGGAATTCAGGCATTACTAAAATAGCTGGTCACAGTGTCACACGTCTATGATCATATCATTAATATCCATCAAAACCCAAACTTGCGTCCATAGTACATAAAAGATTCTTGGAACATCACAACCAACCTTCATGGCGTTCAAATGCATCCACTTCCTCCAAAAAGAATTTTAATGTAAGTTTGAGATCAGATTGGAATTTATTTTTCCAACAAACACCAATTAAGAGCATTGCTTGAAGCAAGATCATTAACTTTCATCAATAAAAAAAAATTCACAATGACATATTTACTAAAGCTATAACATTTTTAAAAGATTTTGCATCATACGATCATTATCTTAAATCCTGGCAGTTTAAGACATGTACAACAAAACTTTCTGCAAACAAATTTTTGAGTTGCTGTGATGATTCGTCCTGCAAATACAGCAACAAACAGCAGAAGTGCTTGATCCCAGAGCCCATAGAGAACCCGAGGAATAAACATGACCAAACATCCAAGCTAAGGTAGCGTCATCAAACTTTATAATTTGGACTAAGTGAAGCAACTTCAACCCAGTTCTACAATCCCCATTTGATCTTAAGATCCAGTCAAAACTTTGACTGATAAATTGAAACTTGATTCCATGCTTTCATTTCCATATTCATTTTATCGTATAATAATTTCAAATGGAATATATCAATTCGCTTGTAAAGTAAGTGGTACTATTAAATGGTTTAGAGTTAAGGAAACTTAAGCACTTGGAATGAATTGTGTGTGCACGAGAAATAAATTGTATTGACTTTTCATTGCCATCTGAATTTTGCTTCTGAAACTCTAACAAGGCTACAAATTCTCAACTTTATGGTAGAATGTGATTCATCTTCTTTAATAAGTCAACAAAAAAAAAAAACTACCAAGTTGTGGCATGGCAAAGCCTTTTGGTGCAGGACTGAAAAGTGATTTTGGTATCATAACATTTTCAATCATGATACTGTAGTTAAGGACAATATGTTAGGGAAGTAGGTAACTAACAGCTCCAGTAATTAGTGACTTTTGTCTATCTACCAAGACGCTCAATTACGAGATAGTTGATGTATTGATATACACAAACTGTTAAGATAATAGATATAATGTCCACAAACTTTTGTCCAATCTCAGACCAAATGATCTCCTACAATGCCAAAACGCAGTCAGAATTAAGCATGCTGGCTATAAGAAAATAAACGGAATGTGGGGTTTGGAAGGAATTGTTTCAAGTGGTAAGTTGAAAGCCTGGCCCAAAGGCCCAACTTCTTTTGGAGTTGGGAAAGTCAACACATCTTAATGGTACTCCTGTCAGGCTCAGATGGACTGCAAATAACAACGGAAAATTCACTGTGAATCATGTTATAAGTTACCCAATAAGGATGTCTCTTTTTCTGTTCGAAGGCCAAGAACCTTGATTTGGAAGTATATGGCACAAGTAAAGTTGCTTCTTCAGCTGGATTTTGTTACATGATGCCTATTTAAAACAGCGAGATTGCACCCAAGGGTGTGGCCCAGTGGTTAATGAAGTGGTTGAGAAGGTCTCAGCGGAGACAAAAAACACTACGTGATTCTTCCCATTTGTCCTACCCTTGGTGGATAGAGTTACCTAGTACCTGTTGTTGGTGGGAGGTGGTAGGTATCCCGTGGAATTAGTCAAGGTGCGCGAAAGCTGGCCCGAACACCACGGTCATCAAAAAAAAGAAAACAGCGAGATCTTCAGAGAGAGAGAGAGAGAGAGAGAGAGGGCTTTCACATGTGCAGCAAGTAATATTTGTGTGGGTTTGATAATAAAGAAACTAACTGCTTATTTTTGCCTTGCATAGTTAATAGGCAGAATGTTTTTGCAGATATTTGGCTTGAGGGAGGGTCATTTCAAGAACCCTAAAAAGAATTGTATTGCTTCTGGATGGAAAATTACAAGGGAGCTTAAGAAAATCTGTACGACAGTTCCAGCATGTATAGCTTGGGACTTTGGGTAGTTTAAACTAAAAGAAACTGTAGATGCTTCTAAGGAAAGACTATATCAACCAGTATTAGTAGTTCACATGCCTTAGTTTATTAGGACAATAGTGTAAATCACTTGCTGTAAACAGTGAGACATCCAGATGGAACATCTTTGTTAATCCAGGACTAACTTAGTGTTGGTCTTTTGCTATCTCAATAAAACTTTACGTACTGATAAAAGCTAAGCATGGTAGTTGTTAGGCCAATCAGCACTAGCTACAGTATGAAATCGAATAAACTTAAAACACCATTATAGAATTAAAAATCAATACAATACATGATAGCTCTCCCATAAGCATGCATTCTCCAGCTACAAATATGAGCCATGGAGTTTTTTCTAGAATCAGGATATCCATTGAGCTTTAACTCAAAAGGTCTCTGGGTAACTTGAAAAGAAGTTCATAAGAATTATCCAACCTACCTTCAGAACATGAAACAATGATGGTACTCCCATCAGCAGTACCATAAGTTGCCTTGGTACCAACTAGAGTTAGGATTGCTCTCTTGTCATGAACTTTATGCTGTTCCCATTTGATTTGTGGAAGAGGAAGCTTGGCCTGTTTGGAATCAGCATCTGCTTTAGGTTTCTCTTCACCATACATGTACAAGGAAGAACCAAAAAGAGCATGGCATGCCACTGCAACCGAGGAAGCTTCATCAGCAACTGCAACTGCAATCGGATGACCTCCAGCAGGCAAATTAATTCTCAGAAACCTGAATAAGATTGGATTAGAGTTAGAAATTTGCAATTAAATTCACCTAACAATAATTATAATAGAAATAATAAAACTTCTGCTCGAAGCTTAATAGAAATTAGATTACTGCCTTAATAATAATAAAACAGTAAGAGTCATACTTAAAGCTTTTGCTCAAAGCATCATCCAACTTGAAGATCCTAACAACGCCGTCAGCACAAGCTGCAAGAGAAAAACATTAGTATGGAAGATTGACATCTATCTCCCCCATCCCCTGCCAAAATATGTAAGGGGAATGTAAACAACTATTTCTAGAACCATAGATCCTTTGAAGTGATAGAAGATGTGCAGAATGTAACTATGACTACAATTTAAAGCATGTTCTCTTTAATTATAAGTTTAAGGATAACATATATATTTTGTTTAAGTAAAAAAAGTGTCCTTCATTAGTAACACACCAAGGCCATCAAAGTATGTAAAATGTGAATGAGTGGCTCAGCCAAGTCATATCTTTAAGTTACCTAGTTATCTATACATACAGGTATTTTCTCTTACAGACCAAAAATATAAGTGAGACAATGTTCTTAAAGGTTCTTGCATCTCCTCACTGTTTCAGAATGCTTAGAGCTCAAACAATACAAATGCATAAAACCAAAAATTACCAGTTGCCAAAGACTGTGCATTGGGTAAGAAGCAAACTCCTGTGACAATATCCCCATGACCCTTTAGAGTATTCAAGTCCAGTGGGTGATGCCTTTTGTTTGCATCCTGCAAATAGACAGTACCAAAAGTCACTTTTCAGTTGCCTGGTCATTGAATACACACCTCAAGGTTATATTTGCGATGAAATCCAGAAAAACCTTAAACTGATGAAAGCAACTTGGCTAGTCTGTTGAAATATATTGAGGATGAGAAATGACGGAGAGTTATTTATACGTAGTGTTGAAAAAGAGTGAGCTCACAGAAAAGTGAAGTTTTTGAAGGAAGAAACAGGATGTAGCAAATTGAAGCTATTAAAGGAAACTACTCAAATTGCCAATACACCGATTGGGGTCACCATTTCTACTGATTCTACCCTATATAAGGTGCAACGGTTGCTTTGCAGGAAGGTGAAACTTATCCAAGAAGAGAACTACACGACAACTTTGACTTTTTGGTTTAACACATCACATCAAGCTTCCTACTGCAGCAAATTTAGACCTCCACGACAGCATATTATCATCTTTACCCCTTTTTTAACAATATATAGCTACGGGATTGGTCCTGTTCTGTTCAGCCTATTTTGGGCTTCTGACATATTCAGGAATCTACTTTTTTCCCTTTTTGAGCTTCAAACTACTTTTTTGTTCTTTCTTTTCAATTTTCCACCATCTTTTGCCTTTATATTGCCTTAAGAGATACAAAATCTTTGAACTTTTTGACTGATGTACAAGTCCAGCCCTATCTTAGTGCTCAGGGAGTAATTTGACTATAAGTTTGTTACCTTATCAGAAAGGAAGAAAAAAAGAAAAAAGCCATACCTACTTGGAAGAAGTTTGATAAGTTTCACATTAATCATAAGATTACACTTCATGGGTTGTATCATTTCACAGAAATGTATGATAAAAAGGAAGAAAAGAAAAAGAGCAGCTAGAGCAAATTTCCACCATCCACAACTTCCAATTTCCAGAAACCAGAAATAAGTAAAAAATATATTTTTTCAGTTTACACATTCTATCTCTGCTTGCCTGGGGACATATCCTGTCCTAAACCTGGGAAAAAGATAAGTGTTGCAGCAGCGTGATTGTTTAAATATTATGACAAAAATGCTAAATTAAGTGCGCCTTAGAGCTAAACTGATACAAAAATGTCTACAAAGAAGCCAACTCCACTAATTTGAGATTGAAGCGTCCTTAATTGATTGAATACCTAAAGAATATCAAAGCTGCACAACAGAGTTGCTCATTTCCAACGCAAAATTAAGAGATTTAAATAACTCAGTAACCAAAAACATGAACAAACCCTAGAGCCAGGGGAAAAAAGAGAGAAATTTCAAAATTAAAAAAGAAATATAGTAGTAGTAAATGTAAGGGTCAATTTTACCTTATGATCTGCGGTGTGAGAATGTGATTTAGCTTGCGATTTCTTCGAAGTATTTTTGTGAGAATGCTGAGGCTTTGAAGTCTTCTGATTGGTTTGAATTGTCTCCGGCTTGGCGACAGATTCAACTTCCGATTTCCTCTTTTGGAAATAGTTCCCGAAAACTAGAAAAGCAATCACAATTCCGATGATCGCCGACAGAATCGCAATCGGAAGCATCGAATCCATTGCTGAATGCTGTAAATCTCGAAAATGGATTTCTCAAATCGAAATTTTCAGCAGTAGCCCAAGTGTAATCAATTCAAGCACGAAGCTGCGGCTAAATGCACGTTGAGTGTGTACATTTCGCTAGAGGAATTAAAAAACTATAAACTATACACACTGTAACAGTAAAAACAAATTTAATTATAAATTTACTATAGTACTTAGTACATATAGTTTTACTATCCTGGGTTTAAAAAAAAAAACATTTACGACTCACGTTAGTAGGCTTGTGGATGGGTAGAGATATGCCTAAGAAATATTGAGGGTAAATTGATAAGGTATAATATGAGCCTTGATAGAAGGGTGTGGAGGACGAGAAGTAGGATACAAGATTAATTAGTACATAAATTAAAAGTGTCTTCTCAATTAGTACATTAGAAAAACAAGATGGTGGGACAGACCCCCATTTAGAAGATTAGTTAATACATAAAAGATGTATCGTATCGTTATAGTATTGTTTTAATGAATATAGTGTTTGGATAGATTATATTATTCTCCATTGTTATATAATGTCACATATTCATAATTTGAATGATAAATCTACAAGAAAAGTAAGGTACGGGGTCAAGATGAAAAGGTAGGATGAAAGATGAAATATGATTATTAAATAATAAATAAAGAAAAATGAGAAGAAAATGTTGAGGTAACGATGCGATCACACTAAATCGATTATTTCATAAAATGAGTTTTTTTGTTGTTACCTAATGATGAATTTAAACAATAGGATACAATAAAATTTAAGTAACAATCAAAACAAATATTGTATTTGAACTAACAATACAATACAATGACTAACAACCATCCAAATAAGGTGTAAAACATCAACAATTACACCTTGATTCAGTGATTTTCTAACTAGAAAAATGGAAAACAAAATAAGAATTATTAAAATGTTCCTTCAAGAGCTTGATGAACTAACTTATTATCTGTTTCAATTACCACACAAGTATTACCATAACCACTCTTCAACAAACTGAGAGTTTCCAGAACATCCATAATCTCTGTAAATAACTGCTAGGTATTTTGTTTAAAAATCTTGCTTGCCCATTGATGAAATCTCCTCTTGCAGTTGGACTGTTATGAATATCAAAGCTAGCATTTATGTGACATTTCATTTCATTCTCATTTGATTTCTGTCAAGTAACTTGATTTTCAGTAGATGAAATATCCTATAATAATAACACCTTTGCCACATGAAATTCTTTACAAAAAATTTGTGCCTTGAAAAGAATTACATTCAGCACTATTAAGTGTAATGCTATGACAATTTTAACTAGAAATTTTAGTAGTAAGCAAATGATATATAAAGTTTGATCAACTGAGAAGGTACCAATTGACTCCAGTTTTGGACCAAATTAAAGGCATTGAAGATAGTCTATTAAAACAGAAAATTTCCTTTTACAGATACAAACAATCTTTCTTCTTTTAATACATGCCTTTTAAGACAAACTTGGCCAACTATATTTGATACAATTACAAAAATTCAAGAGTGTAATCCTGCTTGGTGTTTGAAGTTTTAAACAAAACGCAAACTTGTACTCAAACTCCTTCACAGCCTCATGAATGTTGGAAGGAAGTTTCTATAATATCTTCTTTTATAGATAGTTTCTACCTAAGCTGCAGATTAGTATAAAAGCAGTCAACCAACTGCCTTGTGTAAATCCAGACTCCAGTAGCATGAAGCCTTCTTTAAAATTGATATATGCCTTTGCAGTGAATCAAATTCTTCTCGCGAAAACAATAAAAGAAGAACCAGAAACTAAGCAACTGCCATGTGCATCCTGCACTTTTAAAATTTAAAGAAAGTTGGTTTTGGATGCAGGGATCAAGTAGTTTCTTCAAATGGAAGAAAAAGGAGAGGAAAAACATAAAGCGATGATCGGTTTAGCTTTCTCACTGACCTTCTGGGTGTCGACGAAAAAAGGTACTCTACAAATCCCAAATACTACATTAAATTCCAAGGCCAGGATCTACTGCAATCTCTTTCTCTGATAGCAGTTTCAGTTTCTGTGAAACAAGATGAGATGAGTTCAGACTGAGGATATATTTCACTTGACTATTAGGGTTACGAAAGCGATGCACTAATTCCTTTTTCTGATTTCAGCCATCACCACAGTTTCTAACTTTGGCAACTTTTATAACACTATCATAGCCTGAAAAGCTGCTTCTCCAGCAAGATTACACTTCAAACAATTTGGATGTCGAAATGATGAGAAGGCCTATCAGAGATTAATAGGTAACTTTGCTTGCATGCCTTCGCAAAAGACCCTTTTAAAAGATCCAATATTCTCATACAACCAAAATTGAAGTGGTTAATCTGACATGGATTAATTAACTCATCATGTAAAACTAAAAGTTTAGCTCATGAATAATGGAATGATATCTAGAGAAGTCTCCGAGTGATTGATACCAAGATTGATAATTTTAAGATGAATGTTTTGCAAGCATGTAAAGAGTTATTCACACAATTTAATTTTATTTTAAGAGAGGAAGATTGTCAGAATTCTAGAAAATCGAAGTCAAAGACACCTCACCAAAAACTCCTGGATGAAGTATTATTACCGTGATGTATTGAGGTGGATCATCTAGACTAGTTGTGCCAAGGACTACTTCCCTCCTTAGCTTTGCTGTAAGCTTGTGACAAACCCTAAGCTGCGTAGAAGAAAATCAACAATATACCATTTCAGATGCCTAAGTGGAAAGGCAGTGGATGGAAATCAAAAGTTACGGAATTACCTCAGATCGAGTTGCACCACCGATAATGAAAACAAAAATCCGTTGTCCCATGTTCTTAAAATCAGTTGAAAAACTTCTGAGATTAGAGTCACTAGAGAAAATTCCAACAAAGACACAAGACAAGATGAGGAATGTTAAGTATGCAATGAACAATTTTTCGAACATATTTAAAATTAGATGCTGCATGCTATGCAAATCCTACTCCATGGAAAATAGTAATGAAAAATTAAATGAATAAATATGGTACTCTTTTTACTAAAAAGTGACAGTTTCTTCATATGGAAGTCCAGGAGGCCTGGATCTTCTAGGTTAAAAAGAAAAAAAGGAACTCCAATAAAGACATTTTTCCACGGGAGAACCTTGAATATCCATCATCAGAAGTACGAGAACGTGCCCAATTTGGAGTCCTCCTTGATCTCACTGAGCGTGGATTAGTAGATTCAGTAGTGGCCTTTGGTGGGACATTCCTTGCAGAAGATCCATTGACCTCACGAGGAGCAGTTTGAGAACTGTTCATGCACTGATAATCATCTTTTAACAAGTCACCTTTACACATTTTGTCAACCAACTCCTGAAAGAAGCAAGGTTGGTTATATCATTCAGGAAGTATGAAGTATGAGCTAAGCCATTCAAAGAGCTATTTGATTAAACATGAATCATTTGGGAAGTCTACAATGTAATCAAAGCTGAATGTAGTCTGCTTTCACACAATGGCAATTTGAAGAAGCATCTCTCATAAAAGCATTATTTCTTTCTTTGTGAGCATTGTAGTCCCCAAATTCAAAAATAGAGTTCTAGAAAGAGAGGCAATGGCAATTGACCCTGCTTCCAAGTATGGTAGTTTTCTGGAATATAATTCAGAACCCTTCAATGGTAAGCAGGTGAATTGGTCCTTAAGCAATTTCCATTTCAAAAAAGTACTGGGAAGGTATCCTCTATGTGGAGCATGCAATAAGATCTTCCAGTCAGATGATCTTCTAGATATTATCATTGCTAGGTCGTTTAGTGGATTCAGTCAGTCAATTAGGACCTAAATCCTACAGTTCATGTAGAAATTTGAAGTTAACCTCTATCTGGTCGCAAAGTTGGCAGTTAATTTGCTATTCCATACTAAAAGTCAACCTAATCTAGAAAATGAAGAAGATATAATAATATGGCTGGTAACAAAAACTGCAACCCTCTAATACTACCAATCTTATAAGACCTAAACAAAAGATGAAATATCTTGCGAGTTTACTTCTGCAAAATTATATACAAAGGAGGATTGAGAAGTCTTATATCAAACCTCTATCACGGGATAAAACCGGAATAGTTGCCATGTTTCTTCCTCTCCAGTTCGATCCTTTCTAGCTGCATTCCCTTTCTAATATGCAAACAACAAAATCTAGCAACTGTCAGGTCTCATTTCAGTCATTATGAGAGCTGAAGACTCCAGGAAAGTTTTAATGTTTACCTTTTGCGAATCAAACTTCAGGGAGAAGCTTCCACTTGGCTTCCGTTTTTCTGAACCCTCTAGCATTCTCATATTTTTCACAGCCTTCATATCCTCAGGTGACAGTTTCGCTAACTAGAGGAAAAAAGAATCTATATTAAAATTTTCAAACTTTCCTTAGATTCAAGTAGCAGAACAAATGAGCCAATACAAAACATAGCCATGCATTTAAGACAAAAAATAACAACTCTACAAGTTGATTCTAGGACATAGAATATGGATAAACAAGGGATGGCCATATTTTTCTTATAGCATAAAAACATTTGGTTGAGTCATCAAAAAAAATAAAAACATTTGGTTGAGAACTATTTTCTCCAAAACTGGTTCATTCTATAAATAGTAACCAAGGCGGCCAAGAAATCCTGAGAGCATTGATGTAGAGGAGATAGCTTTTGTTGGTCCACATGGTGAAATTGTTACAGAAATTAGAACTTTTCCTCTTGATCTATTGTTCTCACTCCAAAATTTTCTTCTCATACGTCACATTTTCTAAACTACATCCAGTGACACATTATAATTGTACTTGGTAAAATAAATGCTCGAAAAATCACAACAGAAAACTGCCTCAATTAAGCCAACTGCATTGTTGTTCATAGAAACCATCTTTTTCTTTTACTTTTTTTTATTGTTCTTGTATTATTTGGAAGAATGCATAGAAACCCCAACATTTGAACTTGGAAAATTATATTGTTTGCAACATCCTATTCATACTCTTCTGATACTAAGCATTCTATGGATTCTTCAGTGATTTTCCGGCATCATTTTTCTTGATGCATCACGAAATCAATCCAGTTGCTCTTCAGAAGATTCTTTCTTCCCCCTTAAATCAACAGACAAAACTACTACTCTCCAGTTATTTTATTATGTGTCCACATACTTATGCCAATCTACCATAAGATTGTTTGAACAAAACCGCAATGATATGCTAGATGGAATTCAGACTGTTTCAAGAATTTAGCATGCAGTAAATACCTGCATCAGTTTCGCTGCTTTGTCGCCCTCAAATTTTTCTGGATACACAGATGCATAAATCATCATCAGGCGTAACTTATTTTCACCTGAAGTATCCTGCATGCAGAAAAGTTGTTACTTAGACCATGCCTTGTAGTGGAAATTACAATGAGTTTGAATATTTCTTCTGAGCCAGCACAAAAATTTCCACCTGCTTCGACCTCAGATAATGGATAACTTCCTTTGTTCCTGCATCGCCAAAGACAAGATCCTGTTCTAGCTGTCCAAGTTCCCGAAGACCCGTGTCTCGAATAATTTTATTAAGCTCACCAGCAATCTGATCAATCAAGTAACGAAATAAACTTCAGCATTTTATTGAAGGCTAGGTTCATCACAGTGTCAAATTCAATTGTTCCTAAATAACCAAAGAATAACTATATGGATATTAACATAGGTAAGACCATCGACAGGGAAGATGCTATGACTTTTAAACACTTGCAGCAGGTTGTGTACGAATAAGATATGACCAACCCCATGAGCTAACCACAGAAGGGGTCAGTAAGAAGCTGGCTGTTATTAGGGATTATACAAATTTAGAATACAAACCTAAACCAATGAAACTAGCTCCTAAGAATCGTACATCCAGAAGTACCTCAAAGTCTAATTTCTTATAGTCCACCTCTATTCAAGAACGATTTTAATTGTTAAAGTGTTACTCCATAAGAACTATTAAATGTGAAGAAGGGCTAAAGCTTTAAGTTTGCTTTTTGAAAGAAATGAAGAAGTCCACGCATGGATCCAGTTGACCAAGGAACAAACCTCGACATGGGTAGATAGTCTCTCCTTTTGTTCATTATACTGTGGCAATGCTTGAACCATCTTCTGCAAGTCCCGTGTAGATAATTCACTTCCATCTCTAAGTAAAAATAAATTTGAATTGAGAAATCATCAGAAGGAAGTTTCATGAATAAAATTCTGTAAATCTACTCATCTGTAGTTAACAAATCACATCTATGATCAATTGGTAACAACTAAGACAATTAACAAGTGACTGAATGCTGCATCATCCACAGACATGGAGCAGAGTACGTGCTATACTCATTAAGATGCAGGTTTCCACAAAGTTTTCAAAGGAATAAAAATTATATTTCATAGCTTTAGAAACACCAACCTCTGCTCCATCTGTGCTGCCTTGTTCTTAGAAACAAAGTTTGTAAACCTATCGTGGAGTCGTTCACTAGCCTGATGAAGTCTTCAAGTTAGGAGTTGAAGTACATATGACATGCACAAGCGTTAAAGGAATAAGGTAATTCATGAAACTTACATCAGCTATATGAGTATGCCGTAGCTCCAACCAGACAGGATCCTGATCTTCCAAAAGAACTTCCTTCTTCTCAGGTGAACCACCTGTTTTGCTGGGAACCTGATGTGAATACATTTCGGTCAAACTTCAGGAGAATATTGATATAAGAGAACCAGAACATGAAGCAATGCATACCTCATGTACATATTTATTTCCATCCATATCAAGCAGGTCATGGCACATGGCATCATATGTCCATTCATGAATCACAGGAGCAATCTAAACGAGAAGATTCATCATTTCATCAAGTTAAAAACGAAACAAAGATAGTGCTGATTATTATTTTATCAACAAAATCAATTACAAACCTGGTCAACAGATCTGTCCAGAATCAATAATTCACATGTCTCCTTCTGTGGATAGTTAGGAATACTAGACTTATACGTAGTGATATTGTTCCATATGGCTGTAGCAAGCTTTCCAGCAATTAATTCACGGAAATTTGTCGCTGTTGATCCATCTTGTCCCTTGGAAGCTCTATAACGCACAAAAGGAAATTCCTGGATGTAAAGACAAGAGTTTTAGCAAAACTAAGTTGGTCACAGGGAACAGTAACTGGAAGAGACCCAAATAAAAATCAAAGACATTTGTGAAAATGCAATGTCTTTTACACCACCAAAATACTTTACTTTTACCTAAAGAGAATCACAATTGCACCAACCTTTTCAACAATAATTTTTTTTGATAGAATAATTGCAACATAAACTGATACAAGGCTTTTACCAGTAGTCTTTTGGTTTGTTTATAAAATTCAGATGAAAGAGCATTGGTGAAGTTCAAATTACCTTCAGTGAAGCAAAGACAGTGGAAATTCTTGAGGCCATTACATTCAAGGACGCTTCAGCACGCCGGGAATTTTGAGCACTTTCACCAAACAACTCTCCAAGTGCTCTTTCATGGTCAGTGACAAATCCCTGTGATAAAAACTGACAGATTAAAAAAGTCGCTATCTGCATAATTCTTCAATTAATCAACAGATGAGTACTCAATTATGAATTAGTTAAGATCCGCTATGTGAATCTTCTACATCTATTCCTTTCAATTCAGGTCCATTTCATGTCTTCATAATATTTCATTAGTCAAAATTGTAAAAATAAATAAATAAAATTCCCAGTTTATAAACAGATATTGAACTAAATGCTCCAAGTAAATCAAAAAAGGTGTTCATCGAGATATTTGCCAAATTACCTGGCTGTCTATTGGAAAGTACTCAAAATTCATCTGCATTGTGCCAAAAAGAAAAAGGAAAAAGAGATTCAGTCAAACTTGTGAAGAGATCATTTTCATGATGCATGCAGTATTGTAGACAGAGACATGTGATCATTACCTCTCCTAGTGCACCTATACGGGGTATGACACTTGTGTCATTCTTGATGCGTGCAACCAGGTCCTTAGGTATTGGGTGACTGAAGTATACATATGCTCTGAAAAGATAGGTAAATAATAGAAGTAAGATGACAAGAACCAGAGGATTCAATTAAATTGTTCAACGTACGGTACACTAAATTTTATGGAGAATGAGGTCCTGTCCATACTTCCTGTATAAAGGTTCTCTTCCTGACATATCGGACAAGAACATGACAACACTGCAAACTCAAATTTTAACTGTTAGTTCTCATTTGTAAGTGCTGCAGAGGGAAAAATGACCTGATGTTTCGGAAAAGAATCAATGAATAAACTGACTTTAGAGATCAAACATAACAGAGAAGAAAGTACATGCAGAAGTCCACATCATGTACCAAATGTGTAAACTTTATTCAAGCCATAGATGAGGTCCTGTTCCTTCAAATCTCACGCAGAGAATAATATTTAAATTTGCTTCTTTGAGTAATTAAACAGATTTAGTTAAAAATGAACTATGTTGTTTTCTTATTTATTCAAATGGATAATTTGTATGTAATTCAACTACTTTCATTGTTATTTAGTAGTTCCAAGGACATGCACATTCTTTTGTTTGTTTATGTAATTTCATCCAATACTGTTTATCTTTTACCCTATTGTTTCAAGTTTGTTAATTCATATAATCAAATCAATACATTTCTTACATTTGAAGCAGAGGGTTGCTTGTCTTTTAATCATCTTCTCAGAACATAATTTTTTTCTCATTCTAAAATGAAATTTTTGTCCTTATAGTTACATTCTTCTCAAGGTTATTCTGTCAGTTTTGTTCACTCCTACCATTTTAAGCATTATTTGATGAAAAGAAAAGATAACACAACAGAAAAAGGTATTTATGTAAACAGACATAGAAGACAAGTTGTATCCTATGCAAAGCATGGCCATAGTCTAGGTTAAAGTTAAACTGCAAAAATGGACAGCAAAGGGTGTTTAGAAGAAAAGAGAGAGAGAGAGAGAAAAAGCACATCATCTCTAGTCTAATCCAAGCATTGATGGCATCAAGCTCAGTCTTTGACTATTGAGAACTATGCAGAGTTGAATAAAATCTCTTTTTTTTCTTACTTTCAGAAACAACTAAAAGGGAAATATGGCTTCCACCTACTCAAACATCCTAAAGTGCGAAAAAAGGTTCTCTTCTACATTATTATGACAGGATAGGCAAAAGATTTTAGTGAACCAGTAGGGATCTTAGTGCACAATAATCTCTCATTACAAGAACTGGTAAAGCTTAAATGCACAAAGCTTTCAACCTGCAATCCAGGGTAAATGTTATGATCATTTGAAAATATTTTTCTCAGCTTTTAGCATAGAATTTTCAAATTTTTGATCAGAAATTAAATAGCAGACCACGTGACATCTAAGATTATTAAGTACGGTTATAAAATAAGACATATTCTCCAGCCTACATTCAACCCAGGAATTCCATTGGAATAGAAAATGACCAAGATCCCTGGACTATTCCCTTCTAAAGCATAAAAAATTGCATCTCGCCACAAAAGAAGTCTATGTGAAACTAGTTAGGTAGTTGTTCTTTTGTATTTCACTCCTTCCAGGTTATAAGGTTTGTAAGACCTCAAAAATATTTTTACTTCATTAAGACAGAAATAACAGGCATTGGGCATCCTGAGTTGAAAAGAGGAAGAAAATGGAGGCATTACTGGTGGACTATAGGAAAGCAAAACTTCTTAAACTCGGTCAAGTAGATTATAGAATGCCTGAGACCATTTCCTACTTAATAACTGAAGGAGAGAGGAATTTGCATGAAAACAGAAAAAGAGGATTGAAGAGGCCGAAACAAAGACTTTGAGATTTATATTTAAGAGGAGAGGAGGTTGTTTTATTCAATTGGAACTTTGTTTAATAAATATGGGAAGTGGAATCTCCCTCTATTATCACTGGAATATTCCTTTCCCTAGGCTTTGAGATGTCTAGATCATGGAAGACTATCACACTAGCAAAGAGTGGAAAGGTCAGATGTCTGTAATGGTAAGCTTTGCAATCAAAGTAATTTTTGTCTCGACTATAAAAGTTAATTTTCTTTGATGAAAAGTTCCTAGATCAGTAGGTACTAGAATTTTCCTTAGGCATAATACATATATTGACCCCTAAACTTGGCTTCAAATTTTAACTTTGACCTTTAACTTTGTAAGTGCACAAATAGGCACTTTAACTATCCAAAACTTAAACAAAAAAACACTCGGATCCTACCTGGCAAAATGCGTGAAATACACTCAAATTAGGCGCGTCAGATGTAAAAATTCAGGGGGTCAACAGTAAAAAAAAGCATTGAAAGGACAATTAAACCCTTTTTATATTTTTTTCAACAATTTCCCCTCTTTTTTGCATTATTTGTTGTTTACTG
>JAJOOR010003405.1:0-35885 GCA_036250505.1 Solanum acaule
ATCCTGGAATCATTTTGTTAGAAGTATGAGGAAGAACTGAATCATCTTCACAGCTTCCTTCGTATTCCAGTTCTATGAAACTTCTGCAGACCTTTCATCGTAAGATTTTTCAAGTCTTAGATATGTGCTTTTCTTTCCTTTCCATTCAAGCAAAATTGAGAAGCCTTTCCTGAGCTTGTTTGGCATTGAATTTAGCTTCAGCCACCCGAATTTTCGATGTTACTTTTATTTCTCATTAAACAAATGGCATCTTCTTCTGGAACTCCTACCTGTTCTTAGCATGATATTGGGAAATCTCATTGCTATTACTCAAACAACCATGAAACATATGCTTCCATACTCATAGGCCAAATCAGATGGAATAATTGTTGGAGACTCTCATGACGGATAAGCAAGCATGATAACTTATATGTTGTTCTACATCTCCATGAATCTAGGAACCTTTGCTTGCACTGTACTATTTAGTAGCTTCTGTCATCCATTTCTGCTTCATTGATGGCCATTTTTAGGTCGGTAGCCTATAACATAGTGATTCTGGTATGTTACATGAGGTTATATCGTTGCCTAGGCAGATCAAGAGTTGATATGATTTCTTTTTCCAAGTCGTGTGCTTTTGTGCTCCTTTAGTTTTCCTCCTAATGACATGCATCTTATGGTTAATATCATCACTAACATACCTTGTTACTGCCAGTAATTGGAGATGTGAGAGGCAGGGGTTTAATGCTCGGTATCGAACTGGTAACTGACAGAAAAGAAAAGATACCCGCCAAGGCAGAAACTGGAGTTCTCTTTGAGAAGCTTAAAGGTTTGTATAATCAACTGATTAATTGAAAAGTAATTGAAAAACGTCATGCATATACTAACGATGCACTTGCTTCTGGATGTTTAGATCTTGGTGTTCTAGTAGGGAAAGGTGGTTTACATGGAAATGTTTTCAGAATAAAACCTCCCATGTGTTTCAGCAAGGATGATGCAGGTAACCAACCTCTTTACCTACTGGTTCAATATATCGCCTTTTTTCAGACTATTCCATCTGATTTGACCAATATATTTGAAAATCATTGATACTAACACAATCCAAATTTGCAAACATGCAACAAATTCAAATTACTTCCTCGTTTCAATTTGTTTGTCTGTTTTAAATAATCATAAACCGTTTTAATATGAAATCCAAACAAATCAATATGGAAACTTTTCAAGTCTCATTTGTTTTCAGATATTATTTCATTTGCAAGAAATATATTATATGTTCTGATTTTGAGCAAATAAAACTTGTTTGTTGTGCAGACTTCCTAGTTGATGCATTGGACTATTCTCTTTCAAAGTTGTGAGCATATGGCATATTGTTTTGAGATTGCTCAGTTGATTCTCTGTCAACCATAGGACACAGCTTATTCCACTACAATAACAATGTAAAAGAAAGCAAGTGATGCTTCATTCCTCTTATTATTTCAACTCTTTATTTTTCAAATGAAATGCATTATCAAATAAAATTTTCATTTTGATACCTTTTTTCAATTAAACTACTAATTTATAGTAGAGATTATTCGATTAGTAGATTTATTAAAAGAATATGATCTAGTAAGAAATTGTGCTTTGCAGTATATCTTCCCTCAAGTGGGGAAAAATAGAACTAGAGTAAAGAGATGTGTTTTAACTTATGGCAAAATTGATGAGAAGAAATGCTGATATAGGTTATAGAAATGAAGACAATATACTTATAAGATTGGTTCAGAAAGTATCTCATTCCGCGGCTCAAACCCATGACTCAATAAGTCAAAACAATTTTATCATTATTGTAAGGTTTCCTTCAAGAGATACTCTTGGAGTACAAATATAGCTGACTACAGTATGAGGTAAGTGCAGAGAACAAAGGTGTATGAATGAAATAATCGAAATGACAAGTGATTACAGAAATAGGGAAAGTCAGACACCGTCAATTAACAAGCCAAGTATTCGACTACAAGGGGAGAAGCAAGCCTTGGAGTAAACAGTGAACTGTATTATTATGGAATACGCCATAGCTGAACTTGGTATTAACATGGTCCGAGCATCAACGATCTTTTTGGAAGAAAATCTGCATAAAGTAGACATGTATGTGCAAATTTTCTACAACATAATTCATAATATAGTCGCAACAAAATATTGGCTCATGCCATCATTGCTTTCTTTCATTTTATAGCAGTTGTTTATCTGCAAATCATTCAAAATTGCTTGGCTCCCATCATAGACAATTAAATACAAAGAGGCACAACTTGGAGTAACTTTCATCAGGAGACTCTGGCAATAACCTCTACCATATTGATTTACAATCATCAAAACCAATGTGAAAAGAAAATAAACGCAATTTCCAAGTTCCAATTACAGCATAGCAGAACTTATATACAGATTTCAATCAGGGATGAAGCAGTGTCTGAATGAGCGCCAACTCATAGTTTTTACCGGCAACACGAGGCAGATTTTAGCTCACACAGCTTTGATTGGCAAAGTTGAAAACCCCAGGTAGCATATATAACGGTTGTTTCTTACTTCTTTAAGCCGGTTCAGAAAGACGACCAGCCCAAAGTGAGCTAAGAGCACGAAGACGTTTAAAGTACTCTCCTAAGGCAAGGAGACCCTGAGCTGATTGGTGCGCAGCCAGTATGCAGGACATCTGTAGAAGGGTTTCTTGGCGAAGATGATCTGCCTGTTACCAGAAAGGCAAACCAGACTAAGTTGGCAGATGAGTCAAGTATGACCACGTGTAAAAAGCATGTCAAATAGTTTCATACACTTCAAAGGTTCTCACATTAATGGTTAACCTTACTGATTTTGCCTTCTACATGACCAAAAGTATAAAAACCTCCACTTCTAATTTCTAGAACAAAAAACATCATTCCCAGGTTATGTGAATTTTGCACGTATCAAGCCATGTGATCATTTCTTTTGTGTAAAAATTGCATTGCTGAGTTATAGTGTGGACACATATTTACGTGCGATGTATCCCAGGTAAACTTGCAAAAACCATTCTGTAAGACTAGAATTGCAATTAGAAAAAATGTAGCAAAATAAAAAATTGACATGTTACCTGATTTACAAATCTAACTAGAGCTTCCAACTTCTCAATGGTAGCGGTCATCTGTGGAAGGATAATTCCTTCGCCTAGTGTACCAGCTGCAACTGCCTCAGCAAGAATCTGATGGAGTTTTACCATTCCTTGGGACAACGCATCTTCTGCCTGCTGACAAGACTGGGTGAGGTTGCTAACCTCCTGGATTTGTTGATCTGACAATGGTTCCACATGTGGCGTGAGAACCTGTAGGAACCAAATGAACATGTATAAGCACTTCACTTAACAAAAGACATCAGAAATTAAACACCACCAATCATAGTTGACCTCCAAAAAAAAAAAAGCAACGGAAAAACAAAATAAGATCTGCTGATGGATTTGCTTCAACTCCTCAAAGGGATTAGACACTGACCAGGTATCGAGCATCAATCAGGCAGTGGTTCTTACCAAGTCCTCTCAAATGACCAAATCCTTTTGATATTAGGCAAGAAAAGAATTGTAAACCCTCTCTGAACAATTTTCACTTCTACAGTTAATATAACTTATATATGGAGCTGTCCTCAGATAGGGTAGTTAAGAGGGAGGTGTCCAAAAGTGTTTGGAACACCAAGGCTACAAAATTATTTTTAAAATTGAAGAGTTGCTTCTTTCTAGGTGTGCAGTAAGGGATGGCATAGTCATACTAACAGCGGACTATCTGAGAAAGAGTAGGATAATATTTGTGAGTTTGTGGTTCGTGTCTGTAAACTGCTGTATTCCCATTGTTCAACAGATCGTGGGTGTTACCAAGGACTGTGTAGGAAGCAACTACGAACTGGAAATCGGCAGTGAAAAGAGGACAGCCTGGGGAAAATCACAACTATGCCTCTTGTTGCCATGGAATGAAAGAAATACAAGATTGTTTCAAAATACTAAGATTTTCTTATTTGTATTGTATTTATGTTAAAAGAGAGAATACGGTGTTGTATAGATGACTGGCAAACTTGATAAATGCTTGTAGACTCATGTGGAGTCGCATAAACAACTTGTACATACTTCTGAGACCATCTTGTGTTTATTGATGAAAATTTTAGATGACTTATCAAATTATTAAAAAAGGGAGTTAATTTGGCAAGGAATCCTTGAGCAATTATGACAAGAGAAAAAGGCAAAATGAATGGAGTAAGCCAGTAGATAAGTTATTGAAAACCACAGGATCTCAGGGAGGACTAACCAAACAAAATCACATCACCCATTATTCATATTTATCCAAACAACACAGACAAAGTTTTAACAGAACTTTAAGGTGAAATTGTAGCATTGTGGCCCTATGTGACCCTAGATTAACTTGCATATATGTGTGAACGCTGAATCATCAATGGACAGATTTTTCAATGAACATGACATTAGACACTGTTATGGCAAGTTATACTAGATCAATCATCACCTTTAGAAGTTCGGAGGGGCG
Source organism: Solanum acaule (assembly GCA_036250505.1). Lineage (NCBI taxonomy): Eukaryota > Viridiplantae > Streptophyta > Magnoliopsida > Solanales > Solanaceae > Solanum > Solanum acaule. The sequence continues at coordinate 4,497 of JAJOOR010003405.1, forward strand.
AAACCCCCCAATCCACAAGAAGAAACGCTCAGCTGATGTCTTCCATGTGCCAGACATAAGGTAGAGAACATCAGCATTTGCGGCTGTAGCTTTCAAGCGAAAGAGATCAAAATAGTGATTCAAGCAACCCTCGACAAGAATGCGCAATTCTATTTCACCCATTTGGGAGTTCAGAGCATTCCTTAAATCATCTGTTTGTCTATCTTGCTCTTCCACCCAATGGTCGTACTCCATTTCAAAAGAAGCTATTCCTGCAGAATCATAAGTTAGGGAAAAGCTTCTTTTTCTAATCGAGAATTTCTATATCTAAGGCCTTTTGACAATTTCTTTTAAATGGTAATAATTGTATTCAGAAAAAGCACAAAGATAGTGCTGGGATTTTGTACAAGTGAGCAAAAGGCCAACAATCTCTTCGAATTCTAGTTTGTCACCCCCCACCCCAACCTTGGGGAGTGGGAGACGGTACACCGATGCCTTAAATTTGTGACAAGTGAACCAACATTTCCTTTCACTCTTAGACTTTGACAATGCATGCTTCATGATATAAATAAAATTTAAATAACTACATTAGGCTCAATGACTTTCTTCACCTAATACGCGGATTTACTCATGAATATCGTTGGATTTTAGGATTTTCAAAGAAGCCTCTCAAGAACTCAAGGTGGAAGGGTTAGGGTTTTTCTTCATTGAGGTAAATTTGAACTTTCTTCTTAGCTTATGCATGTCTCGGGTATGTATATTGGATGGGTTTTAAAGTTGGAAATGTGGATTATCATATGGTAGTCACGAAATTGGAAATCTTGAACTTGTTAAGTTATTCTGAGCACCCATATTATCATAATGGATGAAATTATCAGGTTTGATTATAATGAGGGTGTCCAATAGTTGAACAGGTATTGTCGGAGGTTGACAATGACTTACGTTAACAGTGAAATAACATGATTTCAAACAAGAAATTGGACATGAAACAATACAGAGGAAGAGCAAAGGAAAGTGAATTAAGTTGAAAATTTAAAGGCAAATGGTATGATAATAAGAATGCATCAAGACAACTACAGCAAATCAAAATATCAAAAGAATATGTTCCCATGCATATAACTATCATTTCTGACCATGTAGTTGAATCATATTGGTGGCATCTTACAAAAGTTATTAAGGTACCCCAACAAAGATCATAGTTGTGTGTAGCAGATTCTCTTTTCTTCGATATGTTGTTTCTAGCCGATCTTCTCTTGATTATTTCCCTTTTTCATTTAAGATATTTTTCATATGGTAAAGAAAGTGATCAAGGTAAGGAGGGAGAAACACAAGAGGAGGAAAAGGAGGAAGAAGGAGAAGTATTTAGTTATTGAAAAACTGGTCGATATATGCTAAAGAACATTATATTCATCAAATGAGAAGTGTAGTTAAAAGGAACGAGAAAACTATAATTCCAACAGGGAAGCAAATACATGCTATCTTCAATAATTATCCATCTAAGACATTGCCTTCATGCAAGTAATTTTTTATAAATAGTGATGTGATCAAATTTGTTTAAAAAAAAAAAAAGCTTAGCAGCAAATACACAACCAAAGCTTATTTGAAAAAGTATTCAACAATAACAAAAAATAGGGGCAAACAACAATCCTTACTGAGCAAAAATTTGTAAAATCAAATTCCATTTACAAAATTTAGAAAATCAAATCAAGAAATCCACTTTGTACATATCAATCTACTTACTACTATTGATAGTCAGATAGATTGAGCAATGAATCCACACGAACTGTATTATATCATTCCAAGCACAATATACTTCTTTTAGCAATCAACAACAAGTCATCATCAATCTACACACCTGAATTTGCGGTTCCAGAGCAACCTATCTGACTAGCATCTAAACCATCACCTACATACAGACCCTGTTGCAAATGTTTGTTGATTTGTTATAATTATTTCATCCCAGAAAGTAAAATGTTTTTTAGATCAATAACTAGAAAAGATGCAATATCTCAGATGTAGAAGCAAATTTTCCTTTACCTGTTGTCTATTACGTTCTAGTTCTTGTTCCAACTGAAGCAGCTTTAGTTTACTATTTTCCAACTGCTGGACATAGGCCTGAGTAACACAATGTGAATTGAGAATATTTATGTCTCAATCAGAGGTTTGAAAAGACGTAACAAATGGCAGAGAAATTCTGGGTAATGAATGAACAAAATTCAAGTGATACCTTCTTCCGTAAACGACTTTTACGAGCAGCCTCGCGGTTTTGTGCAAGGCGTCTACGCACCTGTATATGAAGGTACGGCATTAAGCAATTTCTATCTAAAGATGTGAGGTTTCAGTGCCATGAAAAGGACAATGAAAAATGAAACAGGAAACTGAAGCAATCATGCAGATGATACAAATCCAGTATATAAGCAAACTACAAAGAGAAGTGCTTGAATCGGTGCAAGGAAGCCACAAAACATGCATATTCAAGAACCTAATAAACTGGGTGGGTATAGGCATATAACAAAAAGGATTCGTTGGTCATAAAATGGAAAAAAAACAGACAGGAACTGTTTGATTTTTTGAACAAGTCGGTTTTGGATTCTTTTTTAGCACCCTAATTCTCTTGTTGGCTTTGATACTATGAAATAAAATAGAGAAGAAAGACTTTCAAGTGAACAAAAAGATAAATAAAACCATTTTCATGAAACAAACTCCGGTGAACCCCTTTTTCTTCATTCATTTCCCTCTGAAAGCAGCAAGAAAAAAGAAAGGGATCTTAACGCTCTAGTCGAATTAAGGTCTTTTAACCGTACTACCATATGCTATTGTAGATATGAAAGTTGTTGCGAAAGTTCAGTATTCAACCCATTTTCTTCACCTTCCCTCTCATCAACAATTCTCATGATTAATTTTACTGCTTTCTATCTTCATATACCTGGTATGCTGAACGAGAAGATTGACTAGTTCATCTTCTTAAGCTAAGGGCATCTAATACTGCAACAATCTTGCAAGCACTTACCACACCTCATACCTCAATTTTCTCCACCAATAGTCAGTTACAAAGCAGCAATATCAGGCCTTTAAAATAGCACAATATCAAAATCTAACAAACGCAAGAGCTCAAAATCATATGTGAGGATACAAAGACCCCTCAAATACATAAATGCGGCGTAATCAGGAATCCAAAGACTCTCAGCTCTGGCAAAGTTTACAATACATGTGTAGTGGCAGTAGTTCCATTTCACTAAAAAGGAACAAAGATATTGAAGATATGACTCAAGCCAAATTTAGTACTCACGACATTAATGATTGATTTTTTCTTTCCCAAATAACTGAGAAAAAAGTAAATATATTGCAGAATAAAAATTTCTCACAAGGAAAATGATTCCTTGTGCATGAGAATGGCGATTCTCAACAAAAGAGCGTTTTAATACATGGCAGTGATCCAACCATCACCACCATCATTTAACAAATACCCACTGGGAGTTGGGTAAAAAGAAAAGCAGACAAATATAGAAAATATATTTACCTTATCAATACGTTTAGTTGTTTCAGGTTCATATCTGTTAGACGTTCCAACAGTCCCTTGTGATGGTTCCTCTATCTAGACATATAATATGTTAATTAGCATATTTTGCTGCATAACTAAAACAAAGAAAGATGTGAAAATAAAAGTCAAAAGGAAAAAAGTGTACCTCATTCTCTAGTCTTTTCTCCATAATAGGCATCTCGTTCTCTAGGCAATTCTCGACTTCAAGAATCAAGGTATCTGGGAAACTGCTACCTTTGAAATCTCCCCACATGCCAATCTGATGGATTGGGTCACATATACCCATCCTTTTAGAGGCAACAAATTGAGTATATGTTGAAGAATTCATTGCCTTCGGACTGCCATTATAAAAAAACAAGCCAGTTAATAATTGTCAAGAACTTAGACAATGGCATATGCTATTTTTTACCAGAAAATTACAAGGAATACTGAATTTCTTTTACACCACCAGTACCAATATTATTTAATCCAGTAGACATACATCAGTATTAGTTTAGATGATAAGCCGCACTTCTTGCAAAAGCAAAATATGTAACATTGGAATAGATTGTGTGTATATTGTCATGAGGTGAGGGGCTCAAAGAAACAAAGATCTTAAATTTCCAGGTACATATATCCTCAAACGCACATTCTGGTAATGATTATTTTCCCACATAATTCTCACACATCTCAATGATTTCCAGAAGATCAAATCCATGGTATTCCATTCTCCATTGACAGAAAAACAATTCCACAAAGGTATCAGCAGGATATGACCAGAAACGACTTTCAATCCAGGGAATGAGGAGGTGTGCAAGACGGAGAAAACATAGATTTGATTCCAAAAGTGATCGCGGCTAATGAAAAAAACCTGTGGGAGTTAGCATCTATAATTTTTAGTACGAATGTAAAAACATCAATTACAAGCAGTTTTTTCCATTTCAACAACTCCCTATCCTTTTTTTTTGGTGTATATTTGTTCCCTGACCATCCAAGAAAGGAGTTGAAAGAAAGAAAGCGAAACGAATTAGCAAACCAAGATGATCAACATTAGATTCATGTACTGAGCAAATTCAGCAGCTAAAGCCAATCAAAAAGAGTTGACCTTCCCTTGAATTCGAACTCAACAAACCAAAGAATATCATCAAAGTCTAAGAAACAATCAAAAGGAGTTCAATTTAACACCCAAAAACAATTTAAAACAGCTTTATTTTCTCAAATTTCTTGTCCAAAAATCATGCACTACATAAAACTAAATCAGTAGATACCACGAAAAAAGTCTCTAACTATTTATTTTTCAGGCAAGAGTACAGTTCAATTCAATCCTTACAGAGAAAAGGGGTGAAAGGTCAAACAAGCTAGTAGTAACTTATTTAAACCTTTATAGCTGCTTCATTTCACAAACTTCTAACCAATCAGACAATAAACAAAAAGAATTGACTTTTCTGGTAAAGACTCAATTTCGAACTAAAGGGGTTTAAAAAGACTACCAAATATGGATGTAAAACTTCAAACAACAAATCAAAATTACCCATTTCATTCATTAAATGCTTAAAAAGATTTACTATTCCATACCAAACAAAAACAATAGAACAGAGAAAGGTAAACAAACCTTAAAGCCAACAACAGCAAAGTCTTCAAGAAACCTTTTTTTCCCCACTTCAAACTCTAAAAGCCTAAATCCTTCTAAACACCCATAGAAGAAAAATTGAATGGAATCTTGAAAATCAAAATTCCAATACCATCAAATCAATAAAGCAATACCCAATTCTCCAAAAAAAAGATAACTCACTTTGCATATATGAATATGTATGAAGTTTGTATACACAAAGAGAGAGAAAAAGAAAGAGAGAAAATTTCTACTTGTGTATGTTTGAAAATGGGGTTAATGGGTATCTATACCAATAGATACATATAATTATTATATACATATATTATTGTTGTTGCTATCATGTGCTACAGTTGAAACAAGATTAGAATCTTGAGAATGAGAACTTGTCATTTTTGCACTATTTTAACAAGAAAAAGAAAAGGTCTTTTTCTTTGTGGAGGTAAGGGGTGGGGGTGGGGGTCCCTGATACCACCACCGGGGGTAGGTGGTGGTTGGTGTCTCCGGCGACCACCATTTGATTATGGGAATAATCGTTGGAGGTGTGTGGCCATTAATGGCTGCACGCGCCATCAGACGGTAAGATTTAGGATTTAGCCATTTTAAAAAAACAATTGTGTGTTAGCTGGCATGGTGGTGACATCAAGGATAAAACAATGTTCCATTTCTTTTTACTCGTATAATGTTCGGAATCTACGTTGAAATTCAATTAATTAGTTGCTTTTAATGGTGCTTGTTTTCATTTTCATAGCTCGAGTAGAATCATTCAAACTCGTGCATGGTAGGATCCATTTTCAGGAAAAAAAATTCATTCCCAAGATTCAGATCAATTAATCTGGACTTGCGCATTACATGATTTATTTTTAAAGGATTTTTTTCATTCACAAAGCTTGGGGCGATCGATCTGTATCTGTATGTTGCAGGATTTATTTCTAGAAAAAAATGATACTCAAAGCTCAAATCAACTAATCTCAAACTCATTAAAAATAATAGGAATTTCAACCATTTCACTATCGCCTATATTTGAAAGGAACAATATTGTAATATTGTCATATTGCATAAATAAACTAAAACAAATGAGGGTTTATATTAGTTTAATTAATAGAGTAATGAATTGATAATTGGATTCTAGAATATTCATGGAAATAAATTTTGTTTTTATATATGTCTAGAGAAACTTTGCCCTAGAAGTTAACAATTTAGATTCAAATTCTGTCAAAAAATTGTTCTTTAAGAAGAAATTTACTCGTATTTTGTGAATATACCAAGATTATAAATGTCATTGGTGTTATAAAAATATTTTCTTTGCAATCGTATAGTATATATTGTGAATAAGACAAGTAAGCGGCATCATATGTGCTAAAAAAAATATATGAATATTTACTAGTAGACATAAACAAATATTTAAATTAGGTTTTATCTGACAAGTAAATATTTTAACTCGTTCTCGTTGTGTTTCATTAATGTTGACATGACACATAAATTTCATAAGTGTCTAAATAATCACTTTATAAATTAAAGTGTTTCGACTAACATAGTGAGAAAAAAAATTAAAATATCTGAATATGCATATTTAAAATTGAAGCGGCTAGTTACTGGTTACTCCAAATTTAAATATATATTTATGTATTATATTTTTATTAGTACTTGATTACAGTGCAGCTTAAAAATATATATTTAAAACTCAATAATAATATTTCATTGTTTAATGAAAGAAAACTAGGTATGAACAAGGTTGGGATATTTATGAAATTATTTTATTTTATATGAATAATAGTTTCATCATTTAATAAAATTAATTACACTATATCAAATCTACATAAAATAGAATTAATTTAAATTTTATTTTGAAATTATTATGTTCATCTTATTTACCAACCCCCTTTGACCATTAGGCAATCCAATATAATCGAATATCGATATATTCTTCCATCCATATAATGCTTTAATTTTCTCTCCTTTATCAAAGCTATGTCCAACAAGCTACAAGTCCAATTATTTTAGCTCAATCTTTTATTTCGAAAATTAAATTTGTTTGTCATTGAGCTTAAAATAACTTTTAGGGAATTCCTAACTTTTAATCATTCAATAGTTCTTAGAGCTACTTAAGTAAAATTGATGCATGCATCAAGTGTGGGTGAGTTTTTCTCATTTTTGTTCTCCTTACTTCTTTTTATTATTAGTAGTATTACACTTGGTTTGAACGGTTGTTACGTATTGCTTCATAATGTATTGTATCATATTGTGTTGTGTTATATTACATTGTACGGTATTGTTTTAATGAATACAATGTTTGGGTTGATTGTATCGTTTTTCTTCATTACATAATGTCACACATTCATACTTTGAATGATAAACCTATAAGAAAACTAGGATACTAGGTAGAGCTATTAAGAAAAGGTAGGGTAAAATAAATATAATTGTTATTATTAAATACTAAGGTATCAGTATCACACCAAATAGGTCGTTACACAAAATGAGTATTTTCATTATTATCTAACGATGAATTTAAACATTACGATACAATAAAATTTAATTAACAATCAAAACAAATATTGTACTTAAACTAACAGGTAACAATTACCAACGGATAACAACCATCCAAACAAGGTGTTAGTATTCTTCCTATTAATAATGCGACCAATTTTCACCAATGCATGAGGTAAATATTATAAATATTTCAATTTTTGTATGAAGAATTTATGTTTTTGCCTTGTTTTATATGACAATATCATTTATTGAAGAGTGAAAATAGTTCTATCTTTGATTGTCATTTTTCCAAACATATGCAAATTTAATAATTAAATTAAAGAATTAATATCAATTTTACATTAAAAGTTAAGTATTTCGACTCTTATGTACCTCTTAGTCAAAGAAATGATTATCTTTAAATACCTTTAATGATCATGAAAACTAATGTTAAGCATATTTGATATGATAACATTTTAGTTGTTGTTAAGTATAAATATTCAGCACATCAGTTATAGTGTGTGGTTACTAGTTTACATTTTTGCATGATTAAAATTTATATTAAGGTATGAATCAATTTATTTATTATTTTATGTAATACGTAATTAACTAATGTATAATTATAAATAACATGCGCGTGTAGTTCACGTGATTCATGGGAGCGTGAAAAGGATCGTCAATGGGCATTTTAAAATGGTTGTTGTGAGTTGTGACGGAAGCAAAATGTGTTGCTTCAATGACTTTTAATTAATTAAATTAAATTTACAAACAAGTTTAAATAAAATGATACGTAATACTTTATTTATTTTGAAATAAAATAAATATTCTAACCCCTAATGGAGTACCTACTTTCAATTATTGAATAAGAAATTAAAAATTTCACGTCTTTCAATTGGAATTAAGTGCTTGCAACTTTGGAGAAGGAAAACTTGTTTATTTGTAACGACTGAGTTTCGTCGTTATAGAAAAGCCAACAGGGAAAAAATTTGGGCCGGAAAACTTTTTCGTAGTAAGTTGGATTTTCCTAACCTAGTCCAGATTTGGACGAAATCGGAGTCATTGAGGTGTAGGAAAATCTGGTAACAATCGGGTAACTTATTTACGATTTTGATTACATGAGTAGTTAGATAAGTCGTTAAGGAATTCGTACGACTTACGAAATTGAATTCGGGTGAGTAGAACTCCCGAAATCGATCTTAGCGTGAACGATATTTTCTGAGTGTTGTTGGTTAAAGTTGTGTTGTGAAATAGGGGTCTTGGAATTATTAAAATAGCTCACTGTTTCGTGCAAGCCACTTTGGCGGTGGTTTTGGTCGCTCTGGCGGGGCGGTTGTAGCGGGGTGAGGCTTGTTGTGGCGGGACGGACGCGACTTAAAGTCGTAAATAAACCCCAAAATGACTTTATTCTGCATTTTTTTAATTTTTAGAGCTAAGGAACGAATCCCAGGCGACTCTTGACAGTTTTCCACCATTCTTGAGGCAAAAGGTAAGTTTTTCACTCCCCGAATCCGTTTTTCGATCCGTAGAACATAATAGAATGGGTAATTATTGATGGGGGAGGGTTTTGATCTAGAAACTATGGTGGAAAAAGCCCTAAATTGGATATTTGGGATCATGGGTATGATTTAGGGTTGTTAGAATTGTTAGTAATCCCGGTAATTAGTGATTGTTTATTGATTCTCGTATTATATTGATTGTTTGTAGACCAAGAACAAGCGGAACGAATCCGAAAAGGGAAGAATCAAGTTTCTCAGGGTTTCAATCTTGTTTCGGGGTAGGTGATGGTTGTGATTCTATGACTGTGTGATGTATGTTTGTTCTTGCTTCATTATGATATATGTATGTATACGAATGTTGCATTGTTGATCACACTTGTTGTAAATGAGATAGATGAATAACTATATGCCATGAATCACATCTTGATTGTATGATTATTGAGAATGTACTTGTGATTGTGGTGTGTTGATTGGAGCAGATATCGCGTTCCGATATACTAATTGGGATCGGGTACCACGTTCCGGTATGCTAACTGTTTGGATTTGGGTTCATGAGAGGACCAATGACTTGTTATAAATGTATATTGTTGAGCATGTGATAATCGGTATTGTATATGTTCGGTATGTTGCATGTTTGTAATGTTGTATTGACTTGCTTATGTTACACTTAGTGGGATAGCCGTGTGATCCTACCAGTACACTGTTGTGTACTGATACTGCACTTGCTCTTTCTTTGTTGAGTACAGGGCATTTTCAAGCGGCTATTGACAGACCTCGTTTAGAAGATCAGTGATCATTGTTCGAATTCAAATGTGAGTCAGTTCTTCCAGGTTGGCTGCCATGAGTTCTCCTTTCGTCTATGTCCACATTTCGAACTTAGACTTTTTAGTTAGTTGATTAGTTCATTAGTTGGGGGTTGTATCCCTTTTTGTTTAGACTTGTTGAACTTTAGATGTTTTGGTACATTGACTTTCAGGTTCTGGGTGTAATTTCCGCATTGTTTAAGTTGTTAGATCTTTTGGAAGTTTATGGGAACTTCAGTTTTGGCTTTTATTCATGTTTTTGTATCCTTAAATGCTTTAGTTTTTCGTTTAGTTGCTTGGTTTGGGTTGTAGTAGTGGTTCTCCCACCGGAAGGTTCGTGTGGGTGTCAATCACGATGGTCTGAATCGTGACATTATTGGACAAATTTAATTAGTAAAAGTACTTATTAAGAAAAGAAGATAAACAGATGTGCAAATCTTTAGTATCTTTCATTTTATTTTGATAGTAAGGATAATTTTGGTACCTCGTATATAATAAGATTGTGCTTCACCAACCCATGAATAGGGTACAGTAGATGTGATTGCTCCTCCCTTAACTAGATGTCTTCGATTTGAGCCGTGTGTTGAAAAAACATTTGGTAGGAAGCGCTCGCCCTCCGTACAAAAAAAAGATTGTACTTCAAAACTCCTTTTTTATTTATTGACATTCGTGTTCAATCAAACATCACATAAAATTATATGATTTTTTTTGTACATAGATACTATAAAACAATCCATTTTTAGTACATAAAACTATAAAACAGCGTACGTGTTCTTATCAAGCTCGCACCTAATTGAGAGGATTATTATAAGTGGATTAATTAGTTGTCATTCATGTAGGGTGTATAAGAACCTTACTAGTAATACTTCAAAACATTAAATAATGAATGTGGTGCAGTAAAAAATACTCTTTTATTCTTAATTAGATATTTAAAATTCGACTCGATCTCGATGATTACAAAATTACTTTTGTTGGAAAACATGTTACATCTAATATAAGATTTTTCAACGCGAATTCAGTCAGGTCAATTACAAATACTCTCGTGCATTAGGAATGTCCAAGAGGTTTCAAAAGCTAGATTGATTACCTTTAATTAGCCTCTAGGGTTGAGCCAATAGAGGTATTTAGTCCTCTCAAGAGCATGAAAAGACATGGTATTAAAAAAATGATAAGTAATTAATTAGCACATTCTATCCACTAATGTTATCTTATTTTAGATTTCCCTTTTTTGGGTAATAACTACTGTTTATTAAAGCTGTTTTATTTTTCAGGACTTGGCAATTTTAATACTAATATATTTGATCTTTTGTGTACTTTGGGTGCCTTTTGTCCACCCTAATCTCAACTTCCCTCCCTACCTAATGACCCTTCAAATTCTATAAAGACATAGGGGACAACTTAATTAAGCTTTAATTATTAGTATAATTTTGTCTCTTATTTTTGTTTGGGTCCCAACTAGATCTTTTAATTAGATTGACATATATATATATATATATATATTTCTTAATTAATTTGAAGGGGTTCACATTTGTAGTAGATTTATTTCTTCATACATTTCTAAATAACCATCTTCAAGGAGGGACCTATACAAGTATATATGTAATATAGTATGTTTTGACTTTAAATATACTCCATTTTTCTCAAAGAAAATGATCAAAATACATGAATGTATGAAAGTCAACATGTCGAATTTTCAATATGAAATTCATACATTGTTTTTTTGTTTTAATATTACATAAAAATAACTAAATTTGATGGCTAAATATGCATATTCTATCAAATACTTCTAAACACATGTAACATAGTATATTTTGAGTTTTTGACTTTAAACATTAGATGTACGAAAGTCAATACCAGTAATTTTTAGTTAAAAATTTAAACATTGAATTTTTATTTTAAAATTACAAAAATATATTGTGTATCACAAAATTTGATAGCCAAATTACCCTTAAAAAACTTAATAAAGCTATATTATTAGTGTACTTCCTAAATAATATAGTAATATTTTTTTGGGATGGGGAGAGTATATGTTTTTTTTTTCCTTTTAAGGTTACATAATAGTTTGATGTCCATGCTTATACAATGAATATTCCCTTTTATGTCTTAGCACACAAAAAGAAATTGATGTTATAAAATGCTTTTGAATGTAGTAGGCATGGGAAATCAATACTCTAATACCACATGGAAATAACCATATATATCGACAAGTGGTGCATTCTGAATTTTTTCATCGATTTAGTGGCATTACATCATAATATAAGAAAATATACCTCACCTCTCCCCTTCTACCTAAAGTCCAAAGCATTAATAGTAGATTGAGTTAATAGCATTTTAATTTGATCTTTATGTTGTTAGTAAATTTTAATTTTTGTGATATTGGATTAATCATGTTTAATTTTTAATTAATTGATATGTACATTGTTAATATTTTGTCATGACTCAAAAATGGACGTGATGGCACTCGTCTTATCCCACCAAGACAAGTCAGCCTAAAACTCAACCATTACAATAAAATGCAGAAATTTTATAATCAACTTAAAAATACCCCAAAATCTGGTTGTCACGTGTACAAGCCTCTAAAGTATTACAATTCATTCAAAAGAAAAACACAAGTCTCAAATAACATTGTTTCTAGAATAAAACAAAATCATAAATAGGAGTAAGAAGGTCCGCTGAGACGACAAACAGCTACCTCACAAATCTCCAAGAAGCCTTGGAAAAGAAGAGAATGACAAGTACCACAAAAATCCAGGCTCATAACCTACAAAAATTTGTAGAAGCAAGGGGTGAGTACCAAACCACACGGTACTTAGCAAATAAACTCCTAAACACAAGCTAAGGGAATAGAATACGGGTACTCCTTACCACTCCAACCGAACCTCCACAACTACAACCTGCATAAAACTAGCCCAACCTAACAGTTCACAGTTTACAAAGCACATAGCTCAACAACAACACTCTAACAATTTCATATCCTCAACAATAACACTCTAACAGTTTCATATTCTCAACAACAACGCTCTAACAACTGCATATCTTCAACAGGCTCAATATTCATCAGTCACAAGTTCCACAGAAAGGCACTCACAAGATCAGCAACACACAAGATCAAGTTCACCAATAATAAAGAAGTGCAATGCAATGAAATGCAATGTCAAGTATAGTGATGCATGTCTGACCTAATGATACACACCCGCTGTCTCTTAGTCCGGGACCATGGGGACATATTTGTCCATGCATCCATCGCGGTGTGCGATACGATCCTCGATAATAGTAACCATCGCGACGCTTAATACGTCCCTCGAAATATAGTATCCATCGCGGCGCGCGATACGTCCCTCGAAATTGTACATCCTTTTTAATTTCTTATTTTTTCACAATTCACATAACACTTGTCACAACCATGTCTTAGAACAATGCAAATGACATGTTCACACAAATAATGAGGAGATGACCATTTTCATAACATTGCACAATTCACAACAACGCAATCATGATATAACATCAACAATGATTGAACAAGCCTTTCAAAATCATTCTCAACACATCACACACAAACAATTAATCACATTGCCTTTTATAACCCCTTTTCATCATTACAATTAATCAATGTGGACAAGTCAACCCATCACCAAGTCTCATTACCCAAACACATCTTACAAGGAAATACACGAATTCCAAACACTTAACAAGGGTTTAGAAATTCACTTGCCTCAAATAGTCGAACAATCACTCCGTGACTTGAGCCTTTCTCTTTCGTTGGACTTCCAAATAAATACAATATATTCAAATAAATAATCACAATAAGCTTTCAAAACTAACAACACTCATATTACTATAGGTCTAATCTAGACTCAAAAACATCACTCAAATCTATAATCAAGTACCAATATTATTAAAACTTGATTTATGAGTTAAAAGAACCCTAAAATTAGTGACGAACCCATAGCTTAAGTCGCTAACCGAAACCACTAGTCATCCGTATTCCAAACATTATCCCATAATTATTAATCAGTACCCAATCACAACTTATTCTAGAATTATCAAAATTTACAACCCGTAAATAGATTGTTGTTTAGATTTTAAGAGCCAAAATGGCAACCACTAATTATCGCTCTATATATAACCAAATAGATATATAATATTATTATATATTTATATATAGGTTCAACAATTAATGAAAGGATAGCAAAGCAATTAATGCAGGCAGAATTTGAAAGCATCAGTTGAATTTTCCTTACGTAAAGCAGTTTGCCCTCTGTTGATCCATGTTCACGCCGCACGCAGGTTAGTTTTCTTCTCCTCTTTTTTTTTTTTTTTTTTTTTTCTAAATTAACTATGTATTAACAATAATAATTTCCTACTAACCTATTTTAATATTTCAGGCTTGCCCCATTATTTTTAACAATAAACAAATTACTCATAAATTAATTAACTATAGTTAAATGACTATTCAAAATTATCAAAAATGACCTTTCGGGTCCGGGTTATTACATATTTTTAATTGTGAATATTTAGAAATTTACAAATTAATAATAGTTACATAATTCAATTGCACATTTGTTACATTAAGGTTAAATTGCTATTTCATATTTTAAAGTAACAATAATTTTAAAAATAAACTAGATATAACAAATTTCCTACTTAAAGGAACCGAAAACATATGTTTTTATTTTTTGAAGATTAGATATACTAATAATCATATATCACGATAACTAAAATTTGATTTTATCAATAATTGAGGTATCAAAGATATTATCTTTCCTAGTATTTTTTCGAGTTTCCTTTTAACCATAAATCAATAAAGGTAGTTGGTTTACGAATTAGCTATTCGAGTTTTTTAATGCAAAAAATGTATATGCACTAAATAATAATATATAAAATAATCATGTGAAGTTGATCCTTATTTTGAGATTTTTTTTATTTTTCTTCAAAGATAATCTATTTATTTTGATTCTTATTTTATTTAGTATCTCTTTATTTATATTTTTTCGTGTTGCTGAGACATGCACCTAAGGAGAAAGTCTTTGCAACCGAAGTGAGCTGAGTGACGTGACAACGCTACTAATTGAGTGCCTTGAAATGACTTTCAACGAAAGATTGTCTTTGCTAACTATTCTAAGTTGATATTTGTGGAATATGTAGCTAGGTGGGGAAGTAAAATCAATCCTTATTCATACATAGATTTCTCGGGTACGAAATGGGCCACTTCAAATAGGTTCATTGCTCGACGAATAATAATATATAATACATAGAATATTTACTATTTATAGATGGATGGAGCCATAATAAAATTAAAGAAGAATTACTTATATTGGGTCACTTATACTAGAAACAATATTTGTATCTTTAGATACTCTTATCCACGTCTTGTTAATGTAATATTTATTCTTATTCCACATTTTATCTTGTATAGTATTACTTAGATTCTTATATAGTTATATACTAAAATTGGAAAAGGGCCAAAAATATTCTTGAATTATTCGAAAAGGTTTAAAAATACCCACCATCCACTTATTGAGTTAAAAATACCCCTTAGTCCACCTTTTTGGTCCACTATTACCCTTAAAACTAACAACTTTTTATTTTTTATTTTTTTTTATTATTAATTATTACGTGGCATTTTTTTATTGGATAAATTTAAGTTCCAACCCACCATTTTTTTTTTACCCGTTTGACCCATATCCACATTCTTTGACCCAAACCCAATTAAAAAATTTATCAAAAATAATATGAGATCATCTCTTCTCTCCCCTTAAACCTAATAACCTATTTTCTTTTTTCCTCTTTTCTTATTCAACAATTTCAAGATAAAATTAATGATTGAATCAATTAGTATTTAAATTTGAAATGGACATATTGGTATTTGAATTTGGTCATATCAATTAGAACTAAAAAGCTCTCCTTGATTGTGTTTGAATTTGATCTTTCTTGTTTCTTCCTTTTGGTTCACACCCATGTGAAAAGATTCAATTTTTAAGGGCAAGTTGCACTAGATAGCTCTTCTTAATTGTGTTTTTATGGTGGCATTGAGATAATCTGACTTGGCCTTGTTTCTTTCTTCCTTTTGGTTCACACCCTTTTCAAAAGATTCATTTTTTCATGAAGGAGTTGCACTAAAAAAGTTGTACTTGATTGTGTTTTCATGGTGGCATTGAGGTAACCTAAATTGGGTCTTCTTATTTCTTCCTTTTGGTTCATACCCTTTTCAAACGATTCAATTTTTCATAGTGGAGTTAAATAAAAAAGTTCTATTTGACTGTATTTTAATGGTGGCATTGACCAAATTCAAACACAATCAAGAAGAGCTTTTTAGTTCTAATTGGCATTACAATAGCTAGTTCTTGGTTGACCACTGATATGAACATACGCATTATTTTAATTACCATTGATTGAGGTTGTATATGGTGATGAGAAAGAAAATAGGTTAATAGGTTTGAAGGGGAGAGAAGAGATGATAGATCTTTTAATTTGATGATTTTTTTAGTTTGGTTTGGGTCAAAGAATGTGGATATGGGTCAAATGGGTTGAAAAAATAAAATTGGTGGGTTAGAATTTAAATTTATTCAATAGAAAGATGCCACGTAATAATTAATAATAATAAAAAAATAAAAAATAAAAGGTTGTTAGTTTTAAGGGTAATAGTGGACCAAAAAGGTGGACTGAGGGGTAGTTTTAACCCAATAGGTGGATGGATGGTATTTTTAAACCTTTTTGAATAGTTCAGGAGTATTTTTGGCCCTTTTCTGTACTAAAATTACTAATATAGTAACATTTAATTTTTAATATAAAACTTCGCATAACTAACTGAGCATTGCATAAATTATTATATTAGTTATATAAATTTTGTACGAACAAAAACATTTTTTTTAAGTAATACATAATTTTACACAATTTTTCGCATTGTCGATTTTGAAAAATTATAATATCAATGTAAAAAAAAATTCTATTATTAATTTGAATTTTTAAATATTATATAAATAATTTTTTTGAGGGGAATAACACCTTACTCATACGTAAGATATCTGGATTAAAAATACGACTAATTACAACTTAATTTTAAGATTAAATAGATCCTCCTAATTATATTTACTAATTGGGCCGGCAATTAGTTTCCTTAAAACAAACAGTGGGCTATACTAGGAAATAATATTTATTTATTTATTGGTAAAAACTAATCTATAAATTATGCTAGAATGAGAGATCGAAGTACAAGTAAATAGTCATATTATTTTATCTAATAATGATGGCAATGGTTTTTTATTTCATGCCAAAAGTTTTAATTTAACTTGTCGGAAAAAAAGAATAATGTTCATCGTATTCTAACAAAGAATAACTATGTTTATTGAAGGGGTTAGTAGTTCTTTTCATTCCTTAGTTATCGATAAATTCTGATTTTAAGTCATTCTGATATATAATTGAATATATTTGACTTTCAATGTCACAATTCAGACCGTCGTGATTGGCACTCACACTAACCCTCCGATAGGAGAATCATTACTACAACCCAAACTAAACAACTCAACCAAAAACTAAGGCATTTAAAGATACGGAAGCAGGTTTAAATGCAGAAATTATATAGAGTTCCCATAAACTCCGAAGGTTTAAATAAACTAGCCAAACTAATGCGGAAGAACAACCCCTAGAACCTGAAAGTCAATGTACCAAAACTCTACTAACGACAAATCTAAGAACAAAGGGTACAACCCTGAAATTAAATAAACACCTTAAACAAATAGTCTGAGTCCGAAAAGAGTGGACTTAAACAAGAAAGAACCATGGCAGCCTAAAAGAATTGGCTCACCCTTGAATCCGATCACGTTCAACAGTCACCTAGCTAAGGTTTATCAATAGCCGCCTGAAGATACCCTGTACTCAACAAAGAACAAGCAAGTGCAATATAAGTACACAACTACAGTGTACTGGTAGGATCACACGGTTATCCCAATAAGTGAAACAAATGCAAGTAACCACAACATTATAAAACAGGCATATACCAAACATATACAATATTAGTCATCTTTTCTGGATCAATGTAGCATTCCACATTCTCAATAATACACATTAGTTATCATTTTAGAGCAACATACAGTCTTCCAATATCAATCATCATTAGATATGAACGTAATCATCACAAGTAAATACACAACACAATTCAATGGTTCTCTCACAGAACCCAATTCAATGGTCCTCTCATGGAACCCAAATTCAAACTGTTAGTGTACTGGTTCGTGGTATCAGATCCAATGTTTATGTCGAAACATGACAACCGATCCCATATTTATGCCAAAATGTGGCAATCAATCTCATATTTATATCGGAACATGGCAACCGATCCAAGTTAGTGTGTCGGAACGTAACACTCGATCCATTCAACAAACCACAATTACAATCACAATGTATATTCTCACAATCATACAACAAGATGTGATACATGACATACAATTATTCAATTATCCTCATTTACGATTAGGGTGATCAATAATGCAACATTCGCATATACACATGCATTATAATGAGCAATTACAAACATATATCACACCAACATGAAATCACAACTATCAACCTACCTCGAATCCAAGCTTGAATCCCCTAAGGCACTTGAATCTTCCATTTCTGGATTTTTTCCACTTGTTCTATGTCTATAAACAATTAACATATGAAAGGATCAACAATCAAAGGTTTAATTATCCGGATTATAACAAACCCAATAATCCTAGACCAAACCCAAGCTTTTCCACCATAATTTCCAGATCAAAACCTTCCCCCATCGATAATCACCCACGAATGTATATTCTACGGATCGAAAATGAATTCGAGGAGTTAAAACCTTACATTTAGCTTTAAGAATGGTGGAAAACTATCAAGAAAGCATCTGGGGTCGTCTCCTAGCTCTCAAGGTCAAAACTTGTAGAATAAAACAATTTTGAGGTTTTATTTCCGACTCAAGTCGCGTCTGTCCCGCTACAACGGCATGCACGGAGATAGAATGTTGGAATTTGAATTCCAAGCCCCCATTTCACAACACACCTTCATCCCATGACATTCAGAACATACGTTCACACTAAGATCAGTTTCGGGAGTTCTACTCGCCCGAATTCTATTTCGTGAAGTCGTACGGGTTCCAATTCCGTAAAGTCGTACGGGTTCCTTAACGTCTTATATATCTACTCATGTGATCAAAATCATAATTAGATCACCCAATTGTTACCAGATTTCTCTAGACTCGCCTGACTCCGATTTAGTCCTAATCTGGACTAGGCTAGGAAATTTCAAGTTACTACTCAAAAGTTTTCTGACCCCAATTCTTTCCCCATTGACTTTTCTCTAACAGAATCAGGTCATTACATTCAATTAATTAAAATGTTCACTTTTGATTTCTTCGCTCGTAAATATTCATAAGTTTTATGACAGTTATCAATTATTTCACCACTTAGCTACTCATTTTCTATGTTAAGTATGAATTGTTACTCCATATTGAACGCTAATATAATTTTAAAAATATTAAAATTATAACATAATTTTCTACAAAAAAGATCTAAAAATATATATATTTAAAATAGTTAAAAATTAAATAACTTTTGTTGAATATCATAAAAACTAAAATAAAAATTTACTAATAACAGAGAAATAAAAAAAATGATAGATACAAAATTTTAGAAACAACTATATTTTTGTTTGTTTGTTTTCTCATTTCCCTTTAAAATTATATTTATATATTTTTTTTAAAAACAAGGGAATTAAGTTGGCCCTCCATTATGGAGAATATTCAATTATAGAAGGAGTATTAATTAGTGTGGCCCGACAAAATGTAATGTACATTTCATTTCAACACTTGAAAATGAAATCTACAACAACATATTTCTACATTAACTCTCTCTCTACTAATTATTTTTTTTCTGTTTGTCGTGTTTTTCATTTACATATCTCATAAGAAAAATGAGTGGCACTTGACTATTTTACTCATATTTATATATAACTTAAGATATAATATTTTTTTATTGAATATTTACTTTATAATTAAGATGTCTATAGTCTTCAAAAATAATTACTACTATCTATTATAAAGATAAAAGTAAGAAAATTAATATATCATAAACTTTTAAATTGATAAATATTTCTAGTGGGGACTGTTGCACAAGGTGAATATAACGAAATAGTGATTGAAAAAAATATATTAACGTATTTAATTAAGTGCGTGACATATATTTTTATATTAAATAAAATTCATTTTTTAGTTAGGACGAATTAATATGCATCCTCACCTTTGTTTAGTCATTTATTTATTATTATTATTATAATAATAAATTAATTAATATGATTTAATACACGCGTCATTAAATATTTCGATTAAATCGATCGACAAAAGGTACTTTTAATTGTATGGTTGTTCCCTCCATATATATAATTGACCTTACATTTATCCCATTATCACATGGTGCATGCTCCCATGCCCCAACCTTATCATTTTTATTTTTATAGTTTTTTATTTGCCGCTCGATATAATTTATATTTGGGTTTGATTTATTTAAATTCATATTGAGCAGGTATCATTTGAGGATAATGCTTTTCAATAAAGATTTTTTTTTTTCATACTCAAAGTTCAAAATTAAGAAAAAAACAACCTCATTCACTTGTTTACCACATTTTTTGGTGGTTCCCCCAATATCAATCATACAACATTACCAATAAGTAGTAAATGGTAGTCCCAACATGAACGAAAAAGATTATAAAAAATAGAGTTAGAATCAAAATTTTAAATTTGTGAAAAGATATATTATTGAAATCGATTTTAAAATTTTTAAAATAAAAAAATATATTATTGAATTTTAGATAAATTATTTATTTATATTAAAATAATTTTTTTATATAAATATAGAATATCTATTAAATTTTGTAAAAATTGAATAGCTTTCTCTTTAGCTCCGTCCCTTATTAAAAGATAACATTATTGATTTTGAGCGAGAAGTTACACTTTCTGATTAAAAGTAAGAAAACATTGAAACATAAATGCAGAGTAAAGTTGTTTCCTCCAACTACACTTTTATCAACAAAAAAAAAAAATGAATTATGTCATCTAAGAAAAATATATAGTGACACGTAACGTTCCATTCATGTTATAATGTCACTGTATTTTCTAGTATGGTTTTACGAAAGAACAAGAAGGGAAGTTTTTCCTTATTTTTTTCTTTTTTTCTTTGAAAAAAAAAAAGAAACATCATGTCCAACTAAGTGTCTCTATCATGCAAGTGTCATATTCGATCTGGACGAGCTTAATTTTTCGTGAACCTTGTTATAAATAGGATGTTGGTATCACCCAATAATCCCTCTCCCAGCACATGTCTCATGCAACATGATCCTTTTGAAATTGAATTCATGAACTTGATTTTGATACCACTTGTTAGAATCAAGCACTAATTATTATGCCAAAAATTATAACTTATATCAAATACACTACTTTATTTCTTATCTATTTACCATGTAAGTGTCATGTTCGAACATGACAAAGAACCAATCACCCCACTTCCTTATGGACTTTGCCATAGGCACATGTTTAAGTTTAAAGTTTAAAAGTTTATTCAAACTTCAAAGTTTAAGTTTAGATAGGTTAATAATATATTTATTTTATTATTTACTTAATTTATTTTGACTTGTTTAATTTAATCCATTAAGTATTTTTTAAAACAGATTTTTATTTTTTAAATTGAGGGTAGGGGGAGGGGAAATGGGGAGGAGATTACAATGTGGGGAATCGAACCCTCACCAACAAGATGAGAGTTCAGGTAACAAATCAACTGAGTTACTAAGTAATATATAGTTATAACTTATATAATGTAAGAAAAAAGAGTTTTAGTAGATGCTCAAACAAATTATAAAGAAAACAAATAAAAAATTTAAAATTTAATAAGAATTAAACGGTTTGGATTATGATCCGTTTTTTATTTCATTTTAGTCCAACTCATTTCATCTGGAGTAAGTTTTGGTGGGTGGGTGACAACTTAGTCATTAGCTCAACTTATTTTGGCATATGCAATAATTTGAGCCAGCCCACTCATTTAACACCTCTAGTTCAAATATCGTCATAACTAGTGGTAAAAATAGAGTATAATATTTATCGATTTGATATTATAATCCTTTTTAAATCCATTCTGACAGTCGAAAAATATGTACAATTTTCTCAAGATGTATAAATTCATTAGGAAATATGATTAAAGTTCTACATAATCAAATCTTGAAAGGTTCTCCTTCTGGTCTTTTTATCTATCACTTTAATTAGTCGATTAAAAAATTATTCCAAATTATTTATCATTTTTAAAAAATCAAGTAGGCATCAATTTTTTTTTAAACAATGCCACCCTTATTACTCCAAGATTTTTAAAAAAAAATATTACCCTTATGGCTCCGGGAAATGGTGCAATTATTAAGTACTCATTATACAAAAAAGAGATAAAGTAGTCTGTGTTACCAAAAAAGGGGTAATTTAATCAATCCTTTATTCTTAGTGTTACTAACTATTTTTTAACTTAGTAGTTGCGTCAAAATTTACAACTTTAATGTTTTTTTAAAAAAAATAAACTTTTCATGTGGATTAAGTGCTATTCTAATAATCGTTATTTGACTTATGTGTCTCATTTATAACAATGTCCCTGCATAAATTAATCAAGCATGAAAAAAATAAAGCAAACTATTTTAAACTTTAATTTGCATGGTCTATTTCTCCCTTTTCTTGATTTGCTTGTTCACTTTCTATAATACTATTTTTTTTATGCAAAGAATGATGGAGTATAATGGAAACTATCAACAAGTTGACATCAATTTTAGGCTTCTGCCATGAATGATCCTTTAAAGTTGACATCAACTTTCATTTTGATCTTATTTATTTTTATTAAGATTAAGACTTGAACTTGAGTACCTATATGAATGATTAAGATCTCGTCTCTAGATTTGAACACTAAATGATTAAGACTGTTTATTTTTAAACATATATATATAAACACAATAAATATTACAGTTCAAATAAAATAGTAATTAAATATTACATTAACAAAATATTAGGAAAAAAAATCACTCTTTGATAAACATTAAGATATTTGAATTATAAATAAATATTTAAATTTGATAAAAATAAAATGGAACTACATGGACTAATTGTTAGGGGGAAAAAAATGTAATCGTCTATTTTTTTTTTAAAAAAAAGAGTAATTCAACACAAACTAGTCTTAAATAAATAAGTGAAACATCTCTATGTTCTATAATGTGTTTGTCATGTAATCTTTTCTAAAATAAATAATGAACATGATATACATTCAAATGATTTTAAACAAATTTATAAAGGCACCATCGTCCAATTTCAACAACACATATTTATGAAATTGCTTTAAACTTTAATCAAATAAAATTTTGACAACAAATTTTATCAATTTTTGATAAACAAGTAGCAAGCACAAAAATTAAATATTTAAGGGAAATAATTTGAATAACTAATAGGGAAAATTGAATGAAATAGCAAATTATTAATTCAAATTAAATGATATAGCCATAGTTTATTTTATTTGTAATTCGCAGCAAACATCCCTTTTTTTGCCAGCCTTTTTCGGTATACAATTAGCCTTTTTCGGTATACAATTAGCCATTTTATACATTTCGGTATAAAATGTATAAAATGTGTTTGTGTTTGTATAAAGCGAGAGAAAAATGTATATACAAATACAAATACATATATTTTCGTCCTATATACTTATAATTATACAAATACATATCTTATTATACAAATTACAATGTATAAATGAATTTATACAAAACTGAACAATTTGTATAAAATTGGATATATCTAGCGAATTATACAAATCAAAAGCTCCATAGCAAACATAAAATTTGCTATGGAGTGCAATTATGCAAACTATAGCTATAACATACAAATATGATTTTTATGTTTGCTATATGTGAAAGTTGCTCCTAACTAATAAAATTAGAGAATTACATAAGCCTGAATTATTATTTTTTGAAAAAAAAATATGGAGTACAACTTTTTCTGGAAAATAAAAGTGTTTCTAGAAGAGTTTGAATGAGAATAAGACTATGTCACATATCTATTGGATTCATTCAGACTCATTAAGAGATTTTTAAGTAAAAAAAAATAAACACACTTAAAAATATAATATATGAACCATTCAGATTCAGACCTCTGTTAAGTGCAAACAATGAGGCCTTAAACACCTAAGTAATTCTTGTTCATTTTAAACATCTTTAGTAGGGTCTCGCTGTGTCATTTTGACACACATATATATCATTAACATAGATTTTGATAAAATATAAATTAAATTTTAACTTATGGTGACGTCAGTACTAGCGCACCCATGCAAATGCATAATTAAAAATAATAATAATGGTATCTTATTAGTGACGTTTAGTAGTAACCATAAGTTAACATAATTTATTAAATAAAATGATGTCCAATAATATATCCACTTAGAGAGATGAGATAAGATTAATAATATATATAGTTTAATTAGGTCATGGTGCTGATGTTATGTTTTTTTTTAATTATTTGAAAAAAGCATATTATATAGAATAATAATGATAGTGGTGCCTACCTAATCAATGGTTGGCTTATGATTCCTTAGTGATTTTCCTTTTCAGATTCTCTGTTTGGCTACGTCACTTTTTTCCCACTATCATCCCATTTTTACATTTTTTATTATTATTATTATTTTATTTATTATAAATAAGTGTGGTGTTAAATTTATATATTCACTCGTTGTTTCAGTATGTTTGTCTTACTTTTCATCTTAGGTTATTTGAAAAAAAATGTTTTTCTTAGCAATTCAATTAATTACTATTTTTCACGTGACATATTTAAGATTATGTGATTAAAGAACATTGTGATGCATTCTACATATCTTTAATTTAAGACCACAAGATTCGAAAATCCAATTTACTTTTTTAAATTCCATGTAAAGTCATGATCATTAAACAAATAAATTGAAAAGGATGGAGTTACATATTACTCCCCCAGTCAATTTTTTACTTTTCTAGTATTAACTTGCAATATGTCCCTTAAGAAGCATTAAACAAAAATGGAGAAAAATATTTTTATTATATCAACCTTTGAATATAATAAATTCAATCATGTTTTGACAAATGACTATACTTAATGATTAGAATACACTAACAATTAAGTGTTAAATTATCTTTCTGAATCGAACAAATAAACATAAATATCTAATTTGAATATAATAGATAAGTAAAAGTGAACAAAGAATAACAATTAGCTATATATCAACCTAAAAACAGAACGTCCAATAATATATGACATATATCTTATCTTTTTGAACATAGATTTGAGCAAATAATTGAATTTCATATATGATTTATACAGTCCATCCAACTAAAATTTGAGATTCAATTATGTAGTTTATTTATTGACAAGTGGGGTCTTGTGAAGTATTTTTCCTAAGTGCAATTTGTAAATTAGTGGATTTGGCACTAAGAGTGGCTATAGTGTGTGGTGTCACCATATAGTGAAAAGATTCAATTCCAAAAAAAAAAGAATTTAATTTTTTGAGAAAGATTCTTTCCCTCCCCTCATGTTTGGATCATTATTATTGGTAGGGTACTTATAATTCCCAACTTGGAACTCATCTAAGTGAATTGCTTTGTAGCTAGATAAGGAAGGTTTTAATTAGTAGCATCAAATATATAAAAAGGTCAATGCTTTTACATGAATGGCCACTTCATTTTTGAGCAAGACAAATCATGTGCTTCTAGCCATCATCCATCATCGATTTTGATCAACTCAATTCGTTTGTTGACCTTAATTTTAAATTCATTGAGATAAGATTTCGTTTGTTTTTTGTTCTTATATCAAATGGAAAAGATGATTCTTTTTCTGAATGAAGGACGATTTATATAATGTTCGTCTATTCGATTCTCCTACTAGAATGTCTTTCTGTTAAAATTCCTTTATAGTTATATAATTTGACATACAAGACATTCATATATATAGTCACAATTCATCATCCAATAATGGATTATTTAAGGGGATGTCACATAGAAAATATTAGTATTATTATAATTACAAGAAAATATGGTCCTCCTAATCAAATCAATTCTTGTGCCAGGATGAGGCTCATACATCTGGACCATAGATTTATTATTTGTAATTAAAATGTCGCTAAATTTTATCTAAGTATTAGGAAAGTCATTTGTACAAATATAATTATTCAATTTTGTCTAAATATTACGAGAAGTTATTAAAAATAAATAAATAAGACAATTTCTATGATACTTAAAAAAATTTGAGCCACATCTTTACATAAAATCATTTATGGATAATATCGAGGCCATCATTTTTAGTAGTATCGTTGTTGTCTTCTTTTTTTTTTGCAGCTTCTGCTGTTGTAGGAGTGCGTGGTACAATTCAACAATCACACCAATTGAATTATTTGGACCCACTAGTTATTAATGTGATCAAGGGCTACTACAAAAAATAGTTAAGTGACCTTCGTGATATTCGAATAAAGTTGAATGACTTTTTTTTATTATTGCATACTTAACCCTCCATAATTTTGATATTAGATGTAATCAATTAGAAGAAAACAAAATTAAGGAGAACAAAAGAACAATTTAAATAAAGGAAAAGAGGAGTCGAATCCAATGCTTAGAATTTGGGTATGTTAGTCAATTATTCTTTTGCCGAACTGCCGATAGATACGTTATGAGAATATACGTGAAGCAAGTGATGTTATGAGAATCTATATACTCCCTCCATCTCGTATTAGTTATTAACTTTCTGATGACATGTTCCTCAAAATAATGAATAATAATTTATTAATTTACTCCTTAATTTTTATTTTTATTTAAACTTTAACTTTATAAACTTGTTTATACTTGTAGAAATAATAATTGCAAGGATAAACTAGAAAAAACTTTGATTAGCTTTATTTTAATTTTATAAATTGACAAGTAATTTAGAGTCACTAATTTTAATAACGTAGATAACTAATATGGGGCAAAGAGAATGTGTCATACAAAAATGTTCGAACCCTAACTTTTAAATGTGGCAATCACAATCAATTGGTCTCATTCCTCAAAAAAACTTATTCTTATTCTTTTATTTTCTTTAAACAACTATTGTAACTTCGTAAACCATCATTTGGCACGTACGATTTTTTTTTGTTGGAATAATTACCGTTCTAAAACACTTCGATCAATTAGTTTATAAAATATATATAAGGAATATATATATATATATATATTGTGTATATTTTGATCAAATTAGTAAACTAATTGGTGGAATAATATATATTTATAACTTCCCCTTTTTTATGTTAGGAAAAATTACACATATAAGCAAACATATATTAGTTAATTAGCTAACATAGTTATGATTTGCCTTAATTACAATACGGACCTACTTTTAGCTATAATTACGCGGCTCAGCTTTTTAATTTTGTATAATTCGCATGTTTGTATAATTCGGAATTTGTATAACTTTTGTATAGTCGGAATTTGTATAATTGCTTACACTTCTGATGTTTGTAAGTGTATAAATTTGTTATTTCAAGTTTATACAAAAATAATTGAATTATACAAATGTACCCGTGAATTATACAAACCTACGAATTATACAAATCCGCGAATTATACAAACGAGACAACTTAAACTGTAGCTACAACCCGTAACTATGCAAACACTATGGAGCATAATTAAGTTTATTATAGTGGCTATTTGCGAAAATTCTGCATGTTACTCTTTAAATGTTGTACCTATTGAGCAAAGTGCACAAATAGTCGCTTGTAGGATCAACTTTTAAAACATGACTGAATAGTTAAACATTAGTCACCTTAGAATTAAGTTACAAGACTCAGGTCTAAAATTTCAAACTTTAAATATTTGGGTTAAGATGTGAAAACTTACGCCCAAAAATGTTAAATTTTGAATCGTTATTGTTGAAGTTCAAACTATCCGCAATATTTTCACAAAATTTTCACGAACATTTGGTTTAGTTTCATTGTTTTTCTTTTGGTTTTAGTTTGAAATTTCTAGAAACAGAAAGAATTTAAAACATGTTCTGATCGAACAATATTGTTGAGATTACATGTAACTTACATGGAAGATTGAAAAACAGTAGTGGGCATTACAATTATAGCTACATTTTTGGAATTTTTTTTCATAAGAAGCCGTTTGCCTTATTCAGGCTAAAAATTAAATACGTTTAAAGAATTAACTTTGTCTTAAATGGTGCATATCAAAGTAGATACTTGATGCATATTTGACGTACCTATTAGCATAGTGAGATAAGGGTGTGTTCGATATGAATATTTAATGGATTGAAATGGGTTGAGCTAATAAATGGGTGAGTCACATTGTATAACAGTGTATATCACATTGTATATTTTGTATATCTATGTAAACTCGTGGGAAGAAGAACGAATGAATCAAGTTTGAGCCTAGCCCAATGAGCTTTTTTTTATAAAAAAAAATTGAGCTAAACTTTGGAAATATTTGGAGATGATTTGAGGCAAGTTTGAGCCAATGAATTAAGTTTGAGCCTAGCCTAATGAGCTTTCTTAGAAAATTGAGCTAAACTTTGTAAGTTTTTGGAGATGATTTGAGGCAAGCTTGAGTCAAATTTCAAATTGAAATCTCGAGGTTAAAGACGACTCCATGTGTGCCCTACTTTATCTCATGTATATCTCCATGTGTAACAGTGTATATCACATTGTATCTCTCGTATATTATGTATATATATGTCAATTCGTGAAAGTTTGTGCGATATACACTGATATGCACAATGTATAGCACATGTCGCGGCATTTTTTGTGGGAATATGTGTGTTATATACACTAATATACGTAATATTCAATGTGATATACATGCATCACAAAGGCGTTTTTAAGTAAATATTGAATTAAGTTTAAGCCTAGACTAATGAACTTTGTTAAAAAAATTGAGCTGAAATCGAGTCAATCTCAATTTAACTCTTAAATGTTTGAAATCGTATGCAATGCTACGCCACTAGAAAAAAATTTAAATTATAATAAATTGATTGATTGAAAAAAACATCAATAGTGTAAAATGTTTTGTCGTCTTCTTCTCCTTGATCACCTTTCTTCTTCACCCATATCGTTTTATCCTTACTTCCATAAAATGGTAATGTTTTTGCTAACTTCTTAATTGTATTTCACTAAACTCGGAATAATATACTTGAATCACATATCAATTTCCTCATGATCTCACCATCTAAAGAAGTTACACGACATTTTAAAAATAGGTCATACAAAAACTAAAAGAAATAGTAAAAGAATATGTATTGAACATACACAGAAAGCGTGGATAGGACCAAAATCTTCTAGTTGAGTTGTCCTCCGAGCATGAAATTTGCATTGACACCGGATCTCCATATTTGCATTGGATTATCACACGCAACATTGGATCATTGTCATCATTATAAATACAATTCAAGTTTGTATTTGACATCATAAGAATAGTTTCCTTCAAAACCAATCATAATAGACCAGTTGATTTTATAACTTTTATACAAAAATAAAATAAAAATGAAGTTAGTAAAGCTAATAGATGAAAATTTTGTTGGATGAAGAGATTTTATTTTGGTCATAGATGGAAAACTCTTCAACGGCGGCTATTAGCGGAGGTTTTGGAGAAGATGAGAGGTGAGTTTATTTAATAAAGAAGAGAATTCAAATTAACAGTGTCACGTGGCAATTTTACACATGTTTGAGTTGTATTATTACTCCTTCACGCGTTCAACTAACAACTAAGAACTAACATGTGATTATTGTGGTTAGAAATGACTCTGCGAGGTAACATATCCCCTACCCCAACCTACAAACTTTAAGGGGTCGTTTGGTGTTGACACCCAATTTTGGACCTCCACATTATAAATTAATCATCGAGTTTCTTTAATTTTAAACGTTTTAAAATAATTAGTTTTACAATTAAAAAAAAAATCAAATCAAAAATAGTTTGCAAGTTATTTTAAATAGTTTTGTCACTTTTTTATAATCTTTAGATAATCTATATGTTTTACATAATTACATATATAATTAGTATATTTTATGAATATTCGAAAATTATCTCAAAAAGATTTTAGTTTTACTTAAATATTTGGTTAATTAGTTTAGTTATATAATAATTTACGTTCTTGAAATAATTAGTTTATAATTAAGTTAATTGTTTCATTTCGTTAAGATTGAGAAGCTCATAAATTAATTTGTGATTAATTCATCTTATTTTGATTTTAGTCGGATTCACCAATTAGTTCGATTAGATTATAATTGACACTTCAATTTTATTTAC
Source organism: Solanum acaule (assembly GCA_036250505.1). Lineage (NCBI taxonomy): Eukaryota > Viridiplantae > Streptophyta > Magnoliopsida > Solanales > Solanaceae > Solanum > Solanum acaule. The sequence continues at coordinate 34,695 of JAJOOR010003405.1, forward strand.
AATTGTAGCCTTTTCCTCACCTTATTCTCAACCCAAATTTTGGGCCTTTTCCTCTTGCAGCCAACCAAAATCCAACAACATTCCCAGCCCACCCATACATGACAATACAATAATTTCCAGCCCACTCAATTCCAGCTTAACCAACTCAATTCTCCTAACATCCGACCCGGCTCACTTTTCTATCCTCCTAAGAAGTCCAGAACGTTAATTCCAATTCCCAGAAACGCCAACAATGATCCAACCAGACGGAAAAGTCAACGGAGTGAAGGCGAAACCAAACGGCAAACGCGTGAACACACCACTTGACCCCATACGCACCTCGTCTTCTCCACGCGAAGACGAGTTCACGGGAGCAGTAGCAACGGCACTAAACGGCGTCAATAGTACAGAGGAGCGTCCTCAATCTGAGTACTGTTCCAGTGCAAATTTGGCGGTGGCAGATTGGGGATTCGTCCTTGCTCGCGCGGATGCATGCCACGTCGAGTCCCAAGGACGGAAGATCGATCCTAATCCTCCATTCCCCTTTCCTCTTCCGGAATGAGTCAAATTGCAAGAAAAAGGGTGTTTCCCTTTAATGGTGAAAGTTTTTTGGAGTTTTGAAATGGGGGCGGGTCTCATTCCTATCCGAATTCTATTCCTTTTCCCCCCAAAAAACGTGAACCCTAATCTCCTCCTATAAATATTCTTGTTCTTTTCGGTATTAGGGGATTTTTTTCTTTTAGCAAGAACAATACAGAGAAAGATTAAGCACTAGTGTTTTAAAATACAAGTTAAAATAGGCTTCGGAGGCAGACGAGACTAGAAGCTTTGAGGTGTTTGGGTTCAGTGTTCGGCTCAAATTGCTTGTTCGTCGTTCGCGTCTGAATCCTTGTGGTAGGAAGATCGGCTCTCCGCTCGTCGTTGTCCCCTGTTCGCTGCACCTTGAAAGGTAACGCCTTCTCCTTTATAACATTCTTCCCGTCTCTTTTTGTATTTTGATGTGATTCTTCCGATGTCGGAAAGTTTTGCTATGTGGTTGTCCTACGTCTTCTGTTTAAATATCCTTAGTGATGTTTTAGTTTGAATGTCTAAATCAGCTCGATGATTGTCTCTACTATGTTATATTGTGTTCTCTTTTAGATTTCTCAAGTATTTGTTGATTACATGTTGTTGCCACCTGCTTTCTTGTTCAAGTTTGGTTACCATTTAGAA
>JAJOOR010003407.1:0-29704 GCA_036250505.1 Solanum acaule
TGCAAGTGTACTTAACTCTCCTCAACAAATACAAGGTATCACAAATAATATTCATCCATGAAATATTCTGATAATTCTCTTTGTTCACCCCTGTATAGAAGACAATTGAATTCGTTAAAGCTGAAGTTATAGATGCTTTTCTGATAGAATTTTGGATTGCTCAAAATTTCCAAAATTCCAGCTATGATTACGTCTTGAACTTTGGGGCACTTTTTACTTTAGGCTGAAACCTTTCTGGTTTTGTCTTGAATGCCTTTTTTGTGGCATTAACTGCCATTCTTGTTTCTAATCTCTTCATGTTGGCAAGATAGGTTGCTGTGTTGAAGAAATTCTAATTTACTACGAATTTTGGTCCTCCTACATACTTTTGTCAAGTCATTGTGCAGTGATTTTGCATCGGTTTTCTATCTATATTGTCCAGGAAGAAGTATCGGAAGAAGTAGAAAAGAAGTTGAAAATGTCCATTGTGAAAGTGTCAGCATCTTTTGAGGATACTGCCAAAGCAGAAGACTGCTTCCGCAAACTGGATACGGTGAAAGACAGTCAAATCTTTGATCTGTTGGAGAAGTTATTATCTGAACAGAGCATTGAAGACGCCCAAACCACCAGGGTGAGCTTGTTTCACTTTCTTATAGTAGATCTTTTCTTATTTGACTTTTAACCTGTATATAGAGTGGCTTTCTTTTCATCGAAATTCGACCATGGAGCAAGATGCCTTCAGAGTTTCTAAAGAACTTTTGCTGGAGTAATCTTATGATAATTTCTTCTAACCTTCCTGTGTCTTTTGTGTTTTCTTGGTTTCATTCCCCAATAAATTACACTTATATTTTGTTGATGGTCATGGTCTAGAATAGAGAATGACCAGGGACCTGTACTAGTGGTTGGGCCTCTAAGTGGGGTATTTTTTGTATGAACTTGATTTTTAAGAAGTGCTAAGTGGCTCAACAAACTGAAAATTATGATATAACCAGAGGAGAAAATCTAAACAGGTTAAGGAGTGTGCCGAGAGTATAGAGTAGCCCAACTGTAAAATGTGGCTTGGAGTAGAGAGCAGGCTCAACAAGTTAAAGAGTGTGCCTGGAGTAGAGTTATTTTTGGAGTCTTTGGTTTTGGTCGGTATAAAGGAAGGAGGTTTTCTGGTATTGTTAAATGCTTGGAATTGCGTGGATTATTTGGAAAGAGACCTATATTTTGGCTTCCTTGATCAGACTGAAGCTCGTATCTTTGGCAACAAGCTTACTAGAACTTCAAAGTGGTTTCTTTTTGACGAGTGACTGCTGCATATATTATTTTAAGACATCTTGTTCTCCACATTATACACTTCTCTATTCTGAGAAAATTCTCTTGCTTTGGCAACTAAGTGAAGACCACACTTCACATTCCTTTCATTCTGAGTACGTTCTGTTGCCTTGGAAATTAAGTGAAGACCACACTTCACATTCCTTTCTTTGGGGACCTGGTGATGGGTGCTGGTATGCGGGTATTGAATGGGAGTAATTTTTACAGCAAATGCTATAAAGGATCTAGTTAGCTAGAGTTAAATGATGCAGTCGGGAGCATTTCATTATTTACGTTGTACACATCCTGAAGTTGCATAAATTCTTTAATGCATTTGAATTAGTCAGATTCACTTTTTAAGTGTTGAAAAAGAAACTTCTATTGGGTTGGAGGTAAGAGTTTCATGATCACAGTAAGATGCAGAGTGTTTTGCGTGGTCATTCCCCATTGTATTTCTGGCTTCCCAACTCTTTGGTTTCATCTGGATTATAACACCTGATTTGGGTTGGCACATGTGCAAGTTCACGATAACATGGTAGTGCACTTTTTTGTGGATTAGAGTAATCTTATCTTTTTTTTTTTTCATCTTTAGATTTGAGTTATTGCACCATTATCAGTTCCTCTGCATATTTAATGAAACTCTTGTCACCCCTTTGCATTATCCAGGATAACCTTTTGAGGAAGACTGGCAACAAGAGTCTGGATACTGAGTTTCTGCAATTACTCTCCATGAAATGTTCATTTAATCTATTTGGTTTGGAGCATGTGCGCTGTATTTTTGATGAACTTTCAGGCGACAGATTTAGGAATAAGCATTTGGAGGATTCTTCTGTGCAACTCCTCTTGGTAAGAGATAATCACTTTAAGTTAAAAGAAGAATCCTGAAATTGGTGAATTTTTCCAACTTTTTTTATTTTTTATTTTTTTTATCATCATCTTCAGTGCTTCTCCACACCCAATATTTGGGAACTTTGGGTACTGTTAAGTTGATTGCTCTGCAGATTATGCTATAATAGTCAAAATACATTCTTGTCTTTTCTTCCTCTCTTCCTTCTCAGCGTTCAATTGAAATACTGACATCAGTTAGGTGCACCAAACTATGAGAGTTACTGTTGCAGTTCCATTTCTGCTGTTTTTTTTGTTGATTTAAACATGTTATCATTAATAAACATGGCCAAAAATCTGGCCATATACAAGGGTATACCAAAAGGTAAAGACTAAAGAATCTGCAAGAAGAAATGATTCTCTACAAACTCCATCCAATCTTCTATACAATAGGGAACTCTGTGTGCACCAAAAGAATCTGCTGATTTCTAGAAAGTTAAACCTAGGTCGCTAGTAATATACGGTCACTATGTTAATTGAAAAGGGGATCATAGAAGGCTTCAGATCTTTTTGCTGTTGAGCATGACAGTTGTGAAAGTCGTGCTTAAAAAGATAACCTTTTGTTACAAAGTTATTTTTCATTGTTGCTTTGCGTAGGCATCTGCCGGGTGAGTTAAATCACTTCTTTTGAATGAAGTTCTCCAGCTCGGAAAAAGGCATAAGGAAACTTAAGCTTTATATATGCGCCACTTTGAACCTTTTATTCTCACTCATCTTGTGTGTTAGATTTTACTTCATACAGTATTCACATCCATTTCAATTGTATGCTATTGCTTCATCTTTATCCCTTTTTTCTTGCCAGACTATTCTCAGTGCATTCCCTTCACTCTTGAGAGGTTTGGAGACAGAATTCGAGCTCTTGTTGTTGGAGGAGGTTATCCCATTCAACGAACAGCTGATCCGATTTCTTGCAAAAGAAGGATCCCACATGTCAATCAACCTTGGGTAATTTTTCGAATTCTAGGTTGTAGTATTGTGCATTTTTATAGAAAACGGAGAGCAGGTTCCCTTCCCTAGTGGAAGCCCTCCCAGCCCAAAGGAAAATGTCCTTTTCTTTCTATAGTGACTGCAGTATACAAAAGAATGAGTCTGATAGATAGTATTGAGCTTTCACTAATTCTTTTGTTACATGACTTTGTAGCCAACATTCTGATGAAAAATTTCACTCTGTTAGGTTGAGAATAGATTACTCTTTGTGTAGTTTTTCATTTCGGGATTGAGCATTACCTTCCTCTGATTTGTTTTAGAATTAGTATCTCTCGGCATAAAGTATTTCATTTGGTGATTTAGTGAGAGCATGAACTTAAAAAACACAGTACTACTTTATATTGTAGTGTCATATTCAAGTAAATGTAGGTCTTAAGTTGATCATCTGATTCTTTTTGAAGTCTGCCCTTTGTTTCTATTGTATTTACATAAAGCCAAGGAGTGGTCCAGGGTTTTCTCCATGTTAGCATCTCCTACTCCTGAAAAAATGGAGTCTTTTCTGCTATTAACTTCAATCTGGGTGTATCCTTCTGACCATCAGCTTAACTTCTCTATTCTCTTTTCTGTATTTTATATGACAGGAGCTTCTTTCTAATTTGTATCAAAGCAAAGAATTTTTACCTTCAAACTGGAGGATAACATGGGTTTCGTCTTTCTTGGTTGAAAGATTAGATTAGACATTCCGTGCTTGTTTTAACATATATACTTCGATGGGTTGGCTTCTTGTAGAACTCTTCCTGCGGAACTGCTTACTTTTGTTTCCCATTTCCCCGCTTATTTTCTTTTTTATGTATAATTTTTATTTTTCCTATTGTTTTGCAGAAAAGTGGAATGTGTTCTTCCTTGTTGTGTGTGTTCTGCTGTTACTACTGTCTTTTTTGTTCCGAGTTAGAGCAGTTGTATTTGCTTTGTTGCAGTGACATATATCCATTCTTGGAGAAGGTTTGCTTGGATGGCAGTCGTGCTCAATCTAAATTGGCTGTTTCTGCAATTGCTGCACTAATGGGCCCTTCAGAGCTGTCCATTTTCTTAGATTTGTGCAAGGTGGCTGACTGTCATTTTCTTGGCATAGTGATGTAAAATGTCTGTTCATTTTTAGCATCTTTTGGAGTATGCCTGATTTCTTTTATGTTTTAATGATTGCAAACTAATGGGATCCGACTATAAACTTCTACCAACTGCTACTAACAAGCATGTCAAATTGAAAATTTTAATACTTCACTTAACTGTTTTGCCTTTGGTTCCTGTCTACTAGTTCAGCTGAGCAGGTACTGCTCTTAGCATTATGTTTTGCTACTGCTGTTACTACTTTAACTACCACCTCTACAACTGATAATAATAATAAAATTATACTTGTATGGTCATAATAATCATCAAAAATCAAAATGATAATAATAATGATAATCATAAGCATGATCATTCTTGTTATAATCATCATCATTACCACCACGACCACGACCACCATCAATTTTACAATCACACACTTCTTTATCTAGGACACCTTGTTTTCATTGTTTTTTTTTTTTTGATAACCGAGAAATCCGTCTGTGACCCGCCCTTTGGACCAATCACAGCCTACCTTGTTTTCATTGTTACAATTTTGGTTTAATGTTCTAACCTCAACAGTTTACAGATTATCCTTTCTTAAAAAGATGCTCTGTGCTATACCTGACTTGAATTTTTGCCCTTTTAGCAAAATGGGCTCTGTTGTGCTATAGTGTGCTTCCATATTGATTGATCCATTGTTTTCTTTTCTCCTTGGGTCATTTAAATTAAATTTCCTACTTTTCCATTTTTACAATTTTACACAATATTTAGGCATAATACATAAACAAACATTCAAACTTGGCCTTAGCTGGCAAGTAAATACTCCAACTTTGAGAATGTACATCTAGACACCTCAGGTATCTCCGCTATTTCAGTTGAGCAGTCCAAAATTACAAAATGATCATCTAGACACCTCCAAAATTTATGTGTCATGTCAACATCGGGTGTCCGCGGGACACTGTTGGGATGAGTTGGAGTGTTTAGTTGCTAGTTGAGACCAAGTTAAGATGTCTAGATATGCTCTCTCAAAGTTTGAGTGCTTACTTTCCAACTAAGGCCAAGTTTGAGTGTCTGTTTTTACTTTATGTTTGTACTAATGGAGACACTATAAACTGAAAAATGTTTTTACTTTCTAAATTTTTTTGTTTTGTGTCGTTAGTCTATCATTTTACTCCCATGTATGAATTGATTCTAAGGTTCTCTCTCATCTGCATCTATTATATTTCTAGACACTTGTGGATTCTCTACATCTAGGGAAACAGCTTCCAACAGTTTTGCAGTCTTTGGGCTGTCTGGCACAACATTCTGTTTTAGCATTTCAAGAACATGAAGAGGTGGTGACCCGTTATATCATTGAGGAAATATTTCAGCTAACTGATGTGAGTTCGACTCTTCTGTTACTGACTAGCGACTTCCTGTTCCCCTAAAAATGGAAAAAAATGAACTGATAAGTTCTCTTTTAGCCTGTCCACTTTGATAGTTGTAATTGTTCTGTTTCTTCTCTACTGATGTAGACAATTTTTTTCCTAGCTGGCCATGTTGGAGGATATGGATTTGTCAGAAAAGACTTCTGAATGTAGTGATTTTTGCCAATTAAAGGTGAGTCCCATCCATCTTATTCTCACTTCTTTTTCCTATTTCATTTCTGTTCTATCAGTCTAGAATCCAGTCTACATCTCTCTGATCATTCCAAAGCTGTCAACTAACTGATCTGCACCTGCATCTTTTCCAATAATACTTATGTCTCCATTTGGGGATCCATCCTGTAAGAATGCACTCACAGATTGAAGGAGCTCTTCATATTGACTAGAGGTACTCATGGATATGCACTTGAGCATTGTGAACTAGTTTTAGGAATGTGACGAGATCACTGAGAACTGATAACTTTACCAAGCATCTGTTTCCATCCCAAGGTGTTGGAGTCCCACATTGATGGGATAAAAGTGCCTTGGTCCTGGACAATCCTCCTTCATGAGCTAGCTTTTAGGATTGAGTTAGTATTTGTGCCTGACTCATCCCAATTCATTGTTTCTGATGTTGGGTCTCCCATCTTGCATTATCCACGCTCCAAATGTCCAGTCCTGGGATTGCCATGAGGGTGGGTGTTGGAGTCCCACGTCGGTGGGATTAGAGGTCCTTGGTCTCCTTATATGGTCATGGAGAATCTTCCTCTCATCAGCTAGCTTTTGGGGTTGAGTAGGCTCAAGGTCCATTTCTTTAACACAAAGAAATTCTCCAAAGAAAACATACACAACGGAATGAACTTGATGCCCATTCCCTAAATAGAACCGTGGATTTTGGTGTCTTTGTTTAATCAATTGGGGGTTTCAGTAACCGGATTACATGTAGAACTCCTCACTCATATGTGCTGATTTTGAATTACAGTTTGGCTTCTCTTAATTAGTTTCTTCAAGAGATTTTGGGTGTGTTTAGTTTGGAGGAAAACATTTCTTATTTTTCCCTGTTTGGTTGGACAATTTTTTTGGAAAACATTCTTTAGAAAAACAAGTTCCTACAAAATGAGGAAAATGACTTCCTTAGAAGTAGGAAAAATAAGTTCTATAAGGGACATTCTATGTTTATTATATCCTCCCCCACCTGCCCAACCCTACCCCTTGACCAACCCACCGCCACTCCCCACCCCTTTCCACTCCTATGGTGTTTTACTAGGTTACATATAAATGCTTTTGAGATAACATTTTTTTTGTTTACTGATCAAACACCAGAAAAGTAGGTAAGAACCCAACTTGTTTTCCAAGATATTTTTTTTTATAGGAAAACATTTTCCATGGAAAATATTCTACTTTGTACCAAACACACTTCTCACTTTATGTAGTTCGTACGAATATGCATATTTTTCTATTCAAAATTCCACAAAGTTGCTAAACACATAGAGAAAATGTGAATTAACTCGAGATATAAGAAGGTGGAGGTAACATATAAACCAGTTGATTGCGTGGAGGAGGCAAACATTGCTAAGCGATTTTTTTACATGTGCCTAAGCCTGGGTGGATAGAGTCATTAGTATATGTGTTGGTTGGAGAAATAACAAGATTCAAAGGAATAGTTGAGGTATGTCCAAGCTGCTTCAGACACCATCACCTCCACCACCAACATTAATGATGCCTCCGTCCCATCTTATTGAGGTTGCCTATATGAATCCCGACTAACCATGTTACTCATTTAAACTCATCTTAGATGAGTATTGTTATATGTGTTGTGAGGATTCATCATGGAATTGACTAGTTTTATGCTAGTTGCAGGGGCGACTCTACAGCTTTGAAAAAAAGACAATTGTTGGGCCCCCAAATTTGAGGGGCCTCATTTAAAAAAAAAAAGGTTATAAGTATTTTTTTTAAAAAGAAATATGAAATATTATTTGTAGAAAATATAAACTTTTCATATAAGAGGAAAGAAATAATAGAAGTTTGACAAATCTTGAATGCTATATCTCAATAAAGATTAAATAATGGGCTATATCTCAATAAACTTCATGAAAAACATATATTAGAATTTAAGGCCTCCATTTGAATTTGGCTATAGGCCACCGATGTATTTGAGCCGCCCTGGGCCTAGCTGCTGCCTGCCAGCCTACTACAACCCTCCTTCTTTATTTGGACTTGGAACCGACAATCTGAGCAAATTGACCAATACACGCAAGATTTTTTTCTTGAGGTAACAAATGTCTTGAGTATGGTACTAGAGGTTAATAATAACATATCACAACTGACAAAATCACATTCCCAAAATACAACTTATAAATCCTAAAATGCTATTTAAAATTGCACTTCCTAAGTATCAAAATTCAAACTCTGAAATCTCAAAATACATAAGAACAGTATATACACCTAAAGGTAATATAAAATGATAAATCACTTTTAATCACAAACATATACATCAAAATGTGTCTTGTAGTTATACATGTTCACCATTATATAATCCTTTTGGGAATTTCATCACTCTAATGCTATGTTTCTCGGCCCTAAGGCTTTGCTATAGCGGTAACAGTGTAACGCGTGATTGTTGGTTAGGAGCACATCATTAGTTTGGAACCTTCAGTCATAAAAAGCCTAAGCCTGGTAGTTTAGTGAAGGGTAGGGGGGTAAGCCAATCAACCACATAGTTTTGAATCTTGCGCTTCTGACCTTCATGGATTTCTTGGTTATAAAAAGTGTTTCTTAGTGGATTGCTATAGCGGTAACAGTGTAACGCGTGATTGTTGGTTAGGCGCACATCATGAGTTTGGAACCTTCAGCCAGAAAAAGCCTAAGCCTGGTAGTTTAGTGAAGGGTAGGGGGGCAAGCCAATCAACCACATAGTTTTGAACCTTGCGCTTCTGACCTTCGTGGATTTCTTGGTTATAAAAAGTGTTTCTTAGTGATTGGTGTTCAAGTTCCTTGATAACATTTCGCATCACCAAAAATACATTTCACATCGCCAAACTAGTTTTAGATGTACATGCAATCAAGTTTTTGTGTTAGTGCCAAATTGTTGGGGGAAATTTCATTGCAGAAACCTCTCCTTAGTTTCACCAGCAATGTTAATTTCCATTTTCATGCTTAGTATCATGTTTTAGCAGGGCTATTCCTCCAGCAAATCTTTTTGATTCATAATTTCTCATACTCCATCCCTGTGACTTGTGAATGGGTAACTGATTGTTATTTCTATGTCTTAAAACTTGCCGTACCCAATCCATCTTGAACAAAAATCCCCTTTGCACCTTAGTTTGCAAGATCTATGTTTGAAATCCACTGGACAATGTAAGACCACGTCCTCTTGGAAAGTGTATGACATGCACCGATCACAGAGTGGCATGTCTCATAAGGTAAAAAAGGTCAAGTTCTTCCTCCACACCTTTGCAGATCAATAACTTCTTAAAAGAATTTTAAACAATTCCCAAAAAAGATTTTCCCCCCCATTTCTTTTACAGTTCAACAACGCTAGTCAAACCAAATTACAATGATTAGAACAAGCCAAAATGTTATGCTGGAGGAAAAGAAGGTGTTGTGTAACTGTGGCATCCTATTCACTTGTCCCAAAAGGAAAGAAAATGGGCATGGCTGTAGAACCAGAGACACCCATAGGTTGACCTTGCAGCCAACAACAAAGTAAAGACCATTAATGCATATTAATTCACTGGGTGGTGTCAAAACCAACTCTAACCCTCACATCCACTACAACCGTTACAATCACAGCTGCAACCACCACCACGATCACCTCTGTACTGAAACAATCATGGTCTGTAGCAACATCTGTGCTAGTGCTCCACAACTAAAACTGTTGCTATTTGCCTTGTCCTTGGCACTTCATTCAGCACAGTCGTTGTCACCGCTGTACCGGGGACAGCAGCTCCAGTTGCACAACCCTATACCCGTCTATTAATTTGGGGCCAAAACAACCTTCCCAATTCCGCTCTTCTAAGTCTCACTCCAGTTTAGATTCAGCCCAACTACAAAACATCCTTTTCTTCCTCCATACCTTTCAGGCTTTCAGCCCAATTTTGCCTGAATCTTCATAGAACCACACTGGAAGAGACCCATAATATTAATAAGGTGGGTTTTAGAGAAAGTTCTCTTGAAATATTTTGGATCAATAAGCTTAGAAATCATCAATGTTGTAGGGTAAATATGAGGAACAAAGAGTAAATAAGACCTGTTAAAAAGAATGGGGAAGGAAACAGGACACGTGACACTCAAATAAATCTTCGAATACAATGTTTTTGCTCTTCATACGCTAAATTTGTTGGAAAAAGATGTGCTTTCCACGTGATAAATAGTGAAGGTGTGTAATAAGCTACTCCTGAAGAAAAAGGTGTAATTATTGTGCAAGTTGAGGAGGAAAGTATGTATTAAGCTTATCTCTTTAGTTATCTACCCTGGTAAATATTGTCTACACACTTATCTGAAACTTGCTCCAAAGGGGGTGACCTAGATGTCAAAGAGCTGGTGTAACAACCTAAAGTTCTTCCCATCTGCTTAAGGTTTTGTGGTAGAGTTACCCAATATTTGTGCTAGTGAGAGGTGACAGGTACCATATCTGAAAGTTATCCTTCATGGAGCTGACTGTGAGTTCATTGATTGGCTTATATGCTAATAATGTTCAAATTAGTTCTGAACTTCAGCAAGGCCCCAAAGGATGTTAGTGTGAAATAGTTTACCTTTCTAGTTAGGAGTTCTTTCTATAACTTCATCTGACTGTTCAGTTGATGCAGATTTTTGGGCTCAAGACACTAGTTCGGAGTTTTTTGCCCCATCGAAGTGCAACTGTCAGTCGTCCAATTAACTTTTTACTGGATATCATACTGGAAATGTTTCAGAAGGGTGATCATTATGATGGTATTAACTCAAGGTATCAATTATGTTTTCAAAATTCTTATTAAAATGTTTATCAGCATATGGGATTATGCTTCTTTGAGCGATTAGAGGGCTCTCGTTAGTTGGATAATTACGGTTCCTGGTGACTTGTGAATGAAATGATTTTTGTTAATGACTTGTATGTTAAACTGAAGAACTTGAGGAATTAGGCACTACCCTATACAAATACAGAAGGTGTAAGAAAAGTAGTGGTCTTAAAGATGTCTCCACTTAATGATGTGGAAGAGGGTCAATCTCCATGGTCATTAGGTCATGCACTGATGTTCTTGCAAGGCTCTTACATGCTCTGACATAAATTAACTGTAGTTTAGATTCATGGTTTATCTCCTAACTTATGTTATGACTTAGGTTTAAAGCATGTCTAACACGGTGTCACATTCTATGAAGCACTGCACACAATTTACGTCCGTGACACTGTACACATTATTTATTTACTTATTGTTTTTTTTTATGACAAGGGAAACCCGCAGCCGCTACCCTTTTGGTGCGCACAGGGTAAAACCCCCACTCCTATGCAATAGCTCGCAAACCACATAGGAGAGGTAACCCGCACTAGGCAAGCCCGGTGCGACGAGCTCGGCCCAGAAGCAAACCCCTTGCTTTCGCTGGCAAGGGGTTTCGAACTTGAGACCTCCAACATGGAAGTCCCAAGCCCAAACCACTGGGCCACCCCGAAGGGTTATTTATTTACTTATTGTTTTGGTGCCTGATATGGACATAGTACACTATTTTGGGACACCAGAATCCAAATCTATCGAAAAGTCTAGAGTAGTCATTTTGGGCCTTAGCATGAAAAATATTACTTGTAGAAATAAGAAGGATGGCCCCAGAATATCACATAAACTCTAGCCACCAGCCTAAGCCTCCGTTCTTCTTTTCTCTTTCATGTCTTTTTCCCCAAATATTTAACTTTTGTTCTGTTTCCTACTTTATCCTCTTGTCTGTTTATGCTACTTAGCTTACACTTGCCTAGAGTGTTCCTTGGCTAGTGTGGGGGAGAGAGGTGTATACTGTATGCAGTCTGCTCCTATTTTTTCTGCAAAGAGGCTATTTCCATACCTAGAACCTGTGACCTATACTCCAAGGGAGAAACTCTACCATTGTGCAAAGGCCTGCCCTTTTAGCTTACACTTGCCTACTGGCAGAAAATGTTTGAACCTACTTTACCAATTAGTAGATGCTATGCTGCTTATACTTCAGACAAGCATAAGGTATTGCAGGTCAATTGTGTATTTCCTGTAGATAATATGCTTACAAGTCACAGTATCATAACTTGTAAGAAAATCTAACAAGAACAAATGAATGCTGGAAAGTTAAAGGTATTCTCAGTTTAGCTTGAAGGAACATTGTTTGTGTAGGTGATATCTTTGTTGCATTTGTCACACTTGCAATGACTTAATCACTGAAAACCTTTTTTCTAGCAGTGATTCTGACAAGGCTCATATTAGATTAGCGGCTGCAAAATCTGTTCTTCAGCTCTCAAGAAGGTGGGATTCACTCATTTCGCCACAAATTTTCCGCTGCACAGTTTTGACGGCCAAGGTTAGAAGACCTCCACTCTAAAGTAATATGTCAATAAATGCCGACTAATTCTAGCAATTCACTGGCCAAAAAGACGCATTAGTTTGAGTTTCAACTACTTTAATATTCTTGTAGGTCTTCTTGCGGCCCATAATTGATTAATAGCAGTTGGATTGGATACTATAGAATCATTTTTCTTGTATAGTTCGTGCTGTTATCACATTTCAAGTATATAACCTTGTCACTGTTACAATCAGCATAACTGTAGTCATTTCTCATGTTGTTTGTCTTCTTATATGGTATTGACTAATGTATGTAAAGAGTAGAGTAATGGTCAGATCTGCAAATAGAACTCTTGCAATTTCATTTTCTTTGGTAAGAGGTCTATGATTTCAGATAGCCTTCATTGGAGATAAAGTAGCACGTCTTCCATAATTTACGAACTTTTGCCATGTAAAACAGAAAATTAATACCGTCATCGTGTAGTCCCGTATTGATTACACAAAGTAACTACAAAGTTGATTATTTTTTTGAATGAAAAGAACTTAGATATAATATAAACAAGCATTTTTCACCCTCACAGTAAAGATCTAATACGGAGTTCTGAAATTCAACTTTGTATTCGATCAGACAATATCATATTGATCTCTTTGCAATCCACCCGAAAACTGTTTCAGTAATTTAAATGTGTATTCAGAGCTTGTGAATGGAGTACATATTATTAGTATTTGTTGACGTGCGATTTCTGAAGATGGAAGTGTTCTATTCTAAGCAGATACCACTTCCATCTACAACGAATATTCCCGTAAATCTGACGTGCTTCCTTTTACCAATTCAGCATGCCATGATACCTGGGGACAAAAGATTACATTAATTTGGATTAAACATTCAAGAGCCAACGCTAAGTTGAATCAGCCAACAATTCTCTTCCGTGCCTCTTTAGACCCACATTTTGAGTCCCACCTACCTTTCTTTTGATGGTCATGAAATCATGGGATTTTCCTACTCAGACCTACGGTTTGACTTATTTATGGTTTTCTCTGTCATCTGAATATCCATTGTCTAGGACCTCTTCTTCTTCTGAGTGACATCATTTCTTGCATAATGTGAGAATGGGAATAAGTGGTAGGAGCCTAGTTAGCCTCTTTTTTACTGGAACTCCAATCAGTTGAGAAATTAATTAACCTCCTGCCTGTTAAATCAGCAGTGCAGTTTGTTACTGCATGCAGATTAAAGAATGAATGAGAAAGAAAAGAGAGAAGAATATGTTAGGGAAGAGGATGAGTAGAATGAATGGGAAGCAAGTATAAAATTTTCAAGCAGGAATGGAAGAACTTAAGAGTTACAAAGTTGATAGTTTTCTAAAGGGGAGCTCTTACACTGGTCAATTTGGACTATTATATGGCTTAAGTTGGGTTTCTTACTGTGGAAGTATAGCTTCTGAAAATGAGTTGACTAATGTTGAATAATTTATGCATTGCTGTTTGCTATATGATCATGTATTTTCTTTTTTGATAAGGTTAACATCTATTAAAAACAAAAAGTGGCAACACCGTCATTGACCTTGAAACCCCTGATCATGTTATTTAGCTGAGCGGTTTTCAACATATCAGTTAATCCACCCATGCCAGGATAAATAGGAAAGGGGAAAGAGGGTCACCTTGTCTCAGTCCTCTCTCAGAAGGGAAAAAACCAGATGGTGAACCATTGATCTGAACAGAAAGAACTTCACTGTACTCGCAGAACTTTATCCAGTTTATCCATTTGCTGCCAAAACCCATCCTCTCAAGGGTCTTCCAAAGAAATTCCCAACTTAGATGATCATAAGCCTTTTCTATGTCTAACTTGTGTATAATTCCTCACATCCCCACATTCATTTGCTATTAAGATAGCATCCATAATTTGTCCTAAGGTAACCGGACTCTTCACTTTCGGTGCTGCACCCGTGTCGACACAACATGAGTGTGGGGGTGGGAACCATACCCGGTCTAGTCAACAGATTGTGAGGACTTTGACCAAAATCGACGGAGAAATTTCAGACAGATTCAATGATTTCCGTAATCAAAACAAAAGCTAAGGTGAAATTGAAGAAAATGGTATATGGAATTTTCTATGTCACTCCTTTTTCTTTTATCCCCTTCCAAGTTTCACCTTTTGATCAATATTTTCTCCTCCAGTTTTCCACATATTATCTCATAATTTAGGTTTCACAACTTTATTTTTAGATATTTGAATTGTTTTTAGCTGAATCCTGAACCTGTATCTATCCCCAACTCTTAGAATTTAAATCATAAAGGTTCTGATGTCTTGATCCTCACCCGTATCCGACACCTGCACCCGAGTCCGAGCAACTTAGAGTTTGTCTACCCTTGATGAATGCCATTTGTTGGGCATCAGTTTTGACATCACTTTTTTTAGCCTTTCTGTCAGAAGCTTGTAGATGACCTTGTATAAGGCTCTAAGCTGCCAATAAAGGCTGATGGGCCTAAAATCCTTCAATTCTGAAGCAACCACCTTCTTAGGGATCAGAGCTATGAAAGGCTATTACAGCTTTTTCCAAAGTAGCCTTGATCATGAAAATTCTGTACAACAGCTACCTCATCACATTTAACTACTTCCTAACATTGGATAAAGAAAGCCATGGAAAATCCATCTGGGCCAGGGCTTATTCCCAGCACGTAAGAATACTAACTATTTTATTTCCTCCAGGGGCTTTATCCCTGCACATAAGAATACAAACTATTTTATTTCCTCCTCTCCAAACTGGCTTTGGAGCAATAGATTATCTTCCTCATTGATCATAAGTCTTTCTCTGGAGTTGAACTGTGGTCTCCAATC
This sequence comes from Solanum acaule, assembly GCA_036250505.1. Taxonomy (NCBI): domain Eukaryota; kingdom Viridiplantae; phylum Streptophyta; class Magnoliopsida; order Solanales; family Solanaceae; genus Solanum; species Solanum acaule. Next base: position 14,931 of record JAJOOR010003407.1, read on the forward strand.
TTCTGTTTCTGTGCATAAATTTTGATAAAAGCTTATAATCTGTTCTCGGATCTCTGCTGGTTCAGTTACACTGACCCCATTGATCAACAGATTATCAATGTTGTTGTACCTCTTTTGACAGGTTGCAGTTTTATGGAAAAACTTGGTGTTTCTGTCATCCTCTTTGAGCCATAGAACCTTGTATCTTTGTCTCCATGCCACTTCCTCCCTTTCTGCAAACTCTATATGGTCATGTATAAGGAAGATAATCCAGACAATTCTCTTGATTCAGACTTTGCTATTAGTTGGACTACTTCTTTCTTTTCCTGAGTTCGATTTATATTTTCCAGTTTGACTTGTTTTATTTTCTTTTCTCCCATGCTTGCTAGAAAAAACTTTTGTTTAGGTCAAAGAGTCATCAATTTCCTGACATTCAGTTTAGCAGAATTTAACTTAGATGAATTGGAAGCCTATGTGTTTATCCTTATTAAGAAGAGGCCCATGTTTATTTAAGTTAACATTGGCAGCAGCTTGCATTGGGTTTAACTTTGTCATTTTTTGAAGTTTCTGATCATAGATTACTATAACTTTTGATAGGATAATTCTCCTCTAGTACAGAGATTGTTTATTAAGAAGGTGCAAAAGCTTTTGAAGGAACATAAGATTCCTTGTAGATATGCATGTGCATTTCCATTTGCTGCCACAGACTCTTCAGAAGATCTCCAACAAATTGTAGGTTTTTATTAAAATTTTTGTTTCTTCTTACTTTGTCAGTTTTTTTCCTTCTTCTGACACTGTCCTTTTTTCCCTCTTTAAGTCTTTGAAATACATGGAAGAGTTTGTACATGTATATGGCAGTGCAGCAAGAATAAATCGAATGTCTACAATGCCTGGACATGTGACTGGTTTTCCTGTGTATATAGTGGTTTTCCTGATCCATGTCCTTGCTCATGATCCAAATTTTCCCACTGCCGATCACCATGATGCCAACTCCTGCGCGCAGTTTTTCAGGTTAGTGCTTACTCATCAGCTGTCTTTAAACACCTCATCTTTTACTTACTATCCTATTGGGCCAGTCCACTTGTTTTCAGCTTGCGGGCATTGATTGATTTTAATTACTCTGATGGCACCGTGGACCTCATTAGCAAAGCTAGCTCATACTTGAGGAGTATCTTCCATGCAATAAAAAAGGCAGAGGATGCTGTTGATGCACAAATTACTCCTGTCAGTGTCTTCCTTGGTTTTGAAATTGATGCTAGTTCCTTATTCTTAAATATATTAATGTTGAAGCATGAGGGTGATCATATTGCAGAATCTTCATATGTTGTCAGATATTGGGATTTCTTTGTTGGATGCAATAAGCAACAGAGGTGTGTCTCATTCACATATCTCTGGACTTATTTTGCTGCCATCTTCACTCTATAAAGTGGGTCAAGAACATAATAGTCAGGCAAGTTCTTTTCACTTGATTGGCATTTGCTTTGTTTTTTTAATTTTTATTTACACTTCCTCTTTTCTTTTGCAGGGGAAAAGTGATCTTTTAGTTCGTTATCAGCTAGATGAAAATTTCATTAGGAGTTTACTTGATATTTCGAAAAAGAAAGTTCAGGTATATGCCTTTACCCCTGCATTGATTTTTATCAGTTTTCATGGAAGTGCCTAACTGATTTTGTTCCCATTCTTCCTGTTTTATCTCAGACTGCTGGCATCATCAGTACACAATACCAAAAATCTCAAGATGTCATGAAGCGGTCTGGTAACAGTGGGGGCAGCACATTGGAAATGCAACTTTGCAAAAAGGGCCCTCTCCCATTGAGCATGTTAAAAAAGAATTGCGGTTATTCATATTCAGATAAGAAGGAGATAAGTGAAGCAAATCAGGAGCTCACTACTAGAGAAAGACAAAAAACATCTAAACCATTCTCAGCTGCTGTATCATTTGAATTACACAAGGAGTTTTCAATGGATGATGAACATGAAGATGATGCACATGGAACCATTGAAGCAGATATTAGAACTGAGCAGCAGCCATATTGCTCAAGAACTCTCAGGTTACGACCCTTGTCTGATCAGAAGAATGAAAATCCACGTTCCCTGAAAGAAAATGACACAATCTCAAGGTGTAAAACCATAATGCGTGAGCCTTCCAAATCCGTGAAAGGCAACAGCTCAGATATCTGCATCTCAAAGGTATATTCTACCATATCTTTCAGTTTTTTCAGTCAGAGTTTCTTGTTCCAACTCTTGAATGTGTAGGGAAGCAAAAATGATGCTGAAAAGTTAATTAGGCAGCATAAAGAACTGTGCACTCCGGAAGATAAATGGTGAGAATTTCTTTGATATTGGTATATTTAACAACATTCTCTTTTAAATGACATGTCTGTTTTGATGATGCAGTTATTCTGGAAGCACAGAGGTTTTTGATTCTAGCAACAACTCCCTCAAGGTCTGTCAGAAGATTGCTAAATATAAGAGACGTGCTAAATAGTGTGTAGGAAATGTTCTATCTGTCTGTTGCTTGTTACCCTGTAACAGAAATTGTGAAAAAATAAGGATCATTGCTGGGTATCTTAGGAGGAAAATTTTCCTGGTTTAGTTCTGCATTCTTAGTTAGTGTCACTTCTGGTTCTGATCTGACCCTTTTAAGGAGGGCCTGCCAGAACTGAGCTTTGCAAGTTTGCTGTCTCAACTGTTCTATTAAACAAATAGGAGGACTGAACGCCAATTAAAAAAGCCTAGAAGGATTTGCCTAAGTTTCTTAGCTATATAAGGTCTGGTACAGGGAGCCCTTGCTGATTTTGGTATTGGAGGGACCTGTACTTTTAGATGAATGTATATATCACAATATAATTGTTTTGAGCACAGATATTCAGTAGAGAAGACAATTAGCTAGACAAAAGATATTAGGTGAAAGCTGTGGGTGAAATTTATTCTGAATTGCATTTGGCTGAGGTGGCTCTGGGTTGTATGCAATTGCTGGGGGTGCTAGGTTTGCTAGAGTTAGACAATTGATATAATCAAGGTTTAGATTTTTCTCAGAAACTATTAATTGGCTTCTTAGGCATTCCAATTGGAAAAACAAGAGAAAATCAGAAGTGTAAGTACGTCTGCATTCCCATCAACTTCCTTTTTGAAAGGAAACCATAGTGTCACCTGGAAAGTGGTATGTAGATCAATAATAGGCCCTCCTAGTCCTCACCTCTTCCCATACCCTTGTCACGGAGGTTACCATCTTCTAGCCTCTTGGTCATCAAAGAAAAGGAGAACTGAAATAATAAAGAAAACAGAGAAGTTGGGCCATCTTTCACGAGAGAGACTGCCTTCTCTCTGGTCAGCATTCCTGTAATAACACTGGTTAGCTTCAGATGAAGATAAAAAAAAGTGACCCCCTAGCAAGCACTTGCTCCAACAGAAAAGCGAGACTTTACTAATCTACCAAAAAATAAATAAATCTCATTACTAAAGTGCTAACAAGCAAGAAAACAGATGCCATGGGTGTTGTTGGAAATAAGTATATTCTGCTTCACTACTCCTTGTGTATTAAAGAATTGATTTATTCAAAGTCAGAAGAAGGCTTTTTGGCTTATTAATTTAGTAACTTGACATTGTTAAAGTTCTTTAAGACGAAACAATAGTATGTGTCGAAGCAGTGTTGTGCAATGCGCTTGCCTCTCGCTTTAAGCGCTGAGGCAAGGCGACCTGTTGTCGCCTTTTTGCTTTCCGGCGAGAGACGATCTGTAAGGCGACGTCGAGGCGAGAAAAACAATGTTTTTATTTTAAAATGCAACTTGAAAGCTAGGTCTCTTTCGCACCTGACTTAGAGCACAGCTTCTTCCTCTGTTTTCTGGCAGCATCATCTCGTTTTCCGGTACTTGAGAGCTAGGGTTCAGCTGTTGAGATACCTGCTTCTCCTTTCTTCTGTTTTCTTCTTCTTTCTGCTTTCTCCTCTGTTTTCCAGTTGCTTCTTTCTTTTCTTTCTTTTTCTTGCTCAGCTTCTTCCTGCCACGGTTTTTGTACTCTGTTTACAAGCTTCTACCTCTGTTTCCCATTTTACTGCTCAGTGAAGAGGGCCTTCGACACCCCTCACCTTCCAAAACACTGGCTTGAAGTGCTTTTGCATTTTTTGCTGACACGGATAATGAGCTTATTGTGGTTGAATTATCAGAGTTGTATTGTATTTTTTTGTACGGTTTGTTGACTTATTCACAGATGTTGGGTTGCTTTCTCTTATGTAAAGCATTTTCCTGAAAAAATGAACTAATATTTGCCATCCAGATATAGTTACAAACAATTTATTTGCTGTTGGTTAACAATGGAAATTTTGCACATGTAGATCACCTGTGACAGCAGGGAAGCTGAGGTTCTCAGTTTGGATAGTGAGATTTGGGGGACTTTAAGTAACCATTCCTTTCTTGACCAGGTAATGCTAACATTACTATATACTAAACTTATCTAGCCAGCAGAATTAGGTTTCACGTTTTTTGTTGTTATGAGTCAAACCTCCAATAGAAGATCTAAGATTCAATATCTTACGCAACAGCGTATAATTAGCTATAACCATCTATTTGATCCTTTCCTAACTTTGAACAAGTAGGTTAATATGCATGATTCGTTCATATTTATCACGTTCCATCATATACTTGAACTGCATTGAATATAGTAAAGGTTTTCTGTAGGGTTAATGTAAGGTAGACCTGCAAAGTGGTGCATTAACATGCTATTTAAGACATTGAAATTGGAAAATGGTAAGGCTTTTGATGACTATCTAATCTGCTAAATACAATATACAATGCTACTCAAAAAATAAATACAATATAAAATGCTATTGATTTTGTTTGTGAATGTTTCCTTTGTGTTTCAACCTTTGGATTTGGCTATAAACTTGTGTCCGTAACTCATTTGATCTTAAGCTCCAACATCCTAATTGCAATATTTTCTTCTTCTTTTTTTTCTTTTCTGAAAATTGGTAATTTGTACTCCTCAGCATTAAGGGCTATGCTGACCACCTCCAAAAAATAATCAACAATGAGCCTAGGAAACTCAAACTAATTACAAGGATCCTAGGAAATCTAACAACTGAATTGCATCATCAGTATGTCCTTCTTTACACCAAAAATGGAAGTTTGTAATACAGTTCTCCTTAATCTTCTGCATGGAGTTAAATCTGTCCTCAAAGCACCTTCCATTCCTTTCCTTCCAAATTGTCCATCAGATGCAGGAAGGAATTACTCTCCACCATCACTTCTGTGTTTTGCTACCTTCTCTTCTGATCCAACAGCTGAGTAGGTCTGATGTATGTTCAGGCATGGTCCATTTGACTCCTGTGAGGTTAAAGAAAAGGGACCACAATTGAACAGTCACCTTGCAAATGCAGAAAAAGGTGGTTGTTTGTCTTTTCTTCCTCATTACCGAGGAAGCATCATGAGGCTATCTGAAACTTTCTCTTCTGTAAAGCTTCATGTGTTAGGCAGGCTTTCTTGATCACTTGACAGGAGAAGCATTTAACCTTAGTTGGAGCCAAGCATTTCCACACCTTTATCCCTGGGCCTGTGCTGCCTCCCTAATTGCAATATTTCCTACCTAAGAGTATCCTGAAATTAATTGATTTATACTAGTGAAATATTAGTTGAATACTTTGTCTTGCTTAACTCAAAAGAGTTTCTGTTTAACACTCCGACATGAAGTAGAACCTTCATATTTTTGTTGCCCTTGCTTCGATTTTGACAATGTGAATCTTTCTTGATTGTATTGCCTATCTTAAAGGCATCAAATTTCAACTTGCATTGTTGTCAACAAAATTAACTTTTGGTTGAGCTGTTAATATCAAAAGTAGTTTGCTTATTTGTGTTTAGTAAATCTCATATTTGTCTCTGCATAAAGATTTTTGGAAAAATTTCTCCTTAAATCCTTAACTGAATCAGAATTTTATTGACCTTCTCAATTGGACGTTTCTTTTTTCTCCAATCACAGTAATCACATTGTCATTTCGAGTTCGTTCTCCATTTTCTGCACTTTATTTTTTTTATAAATTTGGGTTAAATTTTTTCCTAACACTGAGTTAATATGCAGGATTCTTGTGGTCTGCAATCATTGTGCCGGTGAGCTATTACTTTTTTTCTGATTATTTTATGGGGAGAAGGATTAAGTGATGTTCTCTTATGAACTTTGACTGTTTTCAATTCACTGCAAAATTCTTCAAGATTCAAATATGGAATTTTTTTGTTTCAACTTGCAATCCATTTCCTGCTTGGTAGTCAATTTAACTTGCAAGTGGTACTTTCCTTAATGTAGGTGTTCATTTTATGAAACCAGGTATATGAAGCATTTTTATGCGGTCACAATTTCCTTGGATTTGGATGTCCTGTAATGCATTGTGTGTAATATTAATCTGGATTGCATTAGCATCTGCTTGTGCTTGTATGCTGGCTGGGTTGTTATATATATTACATAGAAGGGGTGAAAAATATATGAAACATAGACATTCTTGTGTCCTCAGCTTTTTATGTCCGTCTCTTCTATGAGAAATGATATTTCATGAGTTCATCATGTAAATCATGTTCACCCATATTGCCATTCATGTAAGGGCCCGGACAGCATACATTGTTCTCATCATATGCTTGAATTCTGCTTTTTATTCTGTTGTGGATGCTATAACATGTCCTGTAAAAGATCTACTGTAGTTACAATGACAAATGCTCTTCATTTTATAGCCCAAGGAAAAATATAGACATGATTGGATCCGTCTCTCAACAAGAAGATGACTTGTCAGAAGATAAATCTAAGATTGGTAGTAAAAGGACTGCCTTAGCTGGTAAGATCTTCTATTAATCTATAAATGTTATTGCTGGTGTTTCGAGGAGTAAGTCTGTATTTACTCTTCTATGATTCTCTTTATTTTCTGCCTCAGAGTTAAAGAATCAGGAGAGTGTTCTTGTTGACTCATCAGCTTCTGAGGTCATCGATGTGAGTGAGGATCTTGTAAGATTCACCTTTTTTCTCCTCTGTTTCCTTTCAGCTCGCTGTTTTTTAAGCTTCCTTTTAGCTCAGATGGTTGTCGCTATTTCTGAACAGAAAAACTAGTAAATCAAATTCTTGGATGGTATTGACTCTGCTTTAACAAAATCAACTTTTACCAACACTATTAGAAGAGCCACCCGGTCTCCCCTCCACGCCTACCAACTTTTTATCTTTTTCTTTTTGTCCCTGTTTTTGTTGAAGCTTTGTGGATATTTATCAGGAAAAAAGAAATAAAAGAAGTAGCTTTAGAGCTAGGTCCTTCCTCGAATAGTTGACAGAGCTATAGGGATAGATGGCTTTGCAGAAAGCATGCTAGAACGTTCTAATAAATTACAGTTCAGGCATTGTGACTTTTATATCATTCTGTTTAATCTAGGAAGTTTTCTAGACAAGTTAATAATTTTTTCGGTTTATCTGTTGACTAAAGTTGTTTTTTGGGTGCACTACAGATTGCCAGAAGGACTCGAAGTAGAAGAGTTTGAATATACTTTTACAAAGATAAACTAAAGGCTAACATGCTGAGTATTTTTGTTTTGGGCATTCCCCGTCTCAGCGAAGGTGTGCATGTTTGACTGATTGCATCATAATTTTCAGCTATCCTCTAGCAAATAGCTGAGTCTTTGCAGAGGTGTTAACAATTGGCTGTTGTGAATAGATAGTTAAATGGGATGCTTTTATTAACCTAGTTTTTAGATGGTGAAACTACACTCCCCTTGGCCCCGTGTATGATTTCTGTAAATAGTGAATATGTTGCTGTTGATGTGTTTATACAAGTGAGCAAACTCTTTGAACCCACATTTAAGTATATTTACCAAATGCTATATTAATGTATGTCATCATAATGATTTCGAGAATGCTAAATGATAGTCTTGGTCCGTAGATCTGTTATCTTGACTGAACTACTTTTCACTGGGTTAATGAAAAGATAGAAACTCCATTGAAGGGTATACGTTTGTTTATTTCACAAAATATAGTTTACTTATTCATGTTTGCCTTCTGGGTCGAGTGTGGGTTACCTCTCCTATGTGGTTTGCGAGCTATTGCATAGGAGTAGGGGTTTTACTTGTGCGCACTCAAAGGATAGTGGCTGCGGGTTTCCCTTTGTCATAAGAAGTTAAAATCAACTAAAAAGTACAATTGATTTCTGCTTCTCATTCTCAAGTAGCTCCCTCTAAGAACTAATTTCTCCACAACCTTTTACTAAAGCGACTTTCTTATTTCTCAACCTACGAACCTAACGGTCAAGAATCTCAACTGAAATCTCCTCATAGATAGTTTATTGGCTGTTGTATTCTTTTCCTAATGCATCAAAACTCGAGGATGCATAGTTGTGTCAGATTATTTACTGTTGTATCAATTTATGCGCTTCACCTAATTTCTATATGTTTTACTTCAATTAGATAAAACGTACATTTAAATTCAATAATTGATTGAAGTTGTTAGCTATATATTTCTACCTCGAGCAAATTTGTCATTCTATAATTTGAAATTAAACAACTTTACTCTGCATTCTATTCGTTCTCGACCCTTCAAAGAATTTCAGAGGAGCTTTGAAAATAACTTTAAGGGTGTATTTAGTATGGAGAGCACAATTTTTTTGATAAATATTTTCTCTAGGAAAACAAGTTCCATAAATAACATTATATTTTCATTATATTCACTTAACACACCGAACCCCTACATCTTGACTGGCCCACTCCCGCCATCCCTCAAGGTTCCACACCCACCCTCTCCCACTCTATGGTTTTTTTTGCTAGAAAAAATTTAAATACCATTGAGCAAATATATTTTTTTTGTTTATTTACCAAACAATAGAAAATAAGTAAGAAATCAATGATATTATTTTTGTTGTTTGAAGCCACGCAAAATTCGGTTAGCAATGATTAAAGATTTAAAGTCTAATTAAATAAAAGAAAAGAAAAGAGAAAAAAAACTTTGACATTTTTCTTTAGGAGTAGGACTTAAAGTATACATTCTGGAGCTCTCAAGTTTCAACTCCGCACTCCGCAGAAGAAGATTTGTGATGGAGGAATTAGAGGAAGTGTTGAGTGATAAAGGGCTCACCGTCTCTTCTGTGCCGGAAAAGGGTCGCTGCCTTTTCACCACTCGGGATTTCTTTCCAGGTCTTACTTCCATTCAAATTTTCAATTACTTTGCAACTTATTTGCTTGCTAAAATTAGGAACAAACACATCTAAATGGAATTTTTCGGATAATAACAGGGGAAGTGATTATATCAGAAGACCCATATGTTTCAGTTCCCAATAAATCTGCTAAATGTGAATGGTGTTTCACTTCAAATAACCTTAAGAGATGTTCTGCATGCCAAGTAGTTTACTACTGTGGCAACACATGCCAGGTTCAATAAATTTCTAGATATTTGTAGACATAAATGAATATCAACAACTAAGGAACTTTGCTATTTGTCTGTTTAATTTTCCTTTGGGGAATTTATAATTATGGTGAAGTGAACTGCAGAAGTCAGATTGGAAGTTGCATAGGGTTGAATGCCAGGCCTTGTCAAAGGTTGACAAGGAAAGGGTGAAATCGATTACGCCTAGTATAAGATTGATGGTTAAGCTTTATCTGCGGAGGAAACTGCAAGATGAGAAGGTCAAGGTCCATCTACTTTCTTGGTTTTATAATTCAGTTGCTAGTAAGCGAATATTCTCATTCAGTGAATGTTTGCTAGTCTGAAGTGAATTTGACTTAATTTTAGAGTTTAATATGGTACTTCAATTTGGTTTAAGTGTTATGTTTGTGCTTTAAATCCGATTCATTTGGGTGAGTGAGTGCATTGGAGTATAAGAAGCGAGCAAGACATGAAAGGGGAGGTATTGACATCCTTACGGGCAGTCTTAGAGTATGATCCCTCGATTACGTATTTGTGTAGCATGTCGGAGAACTCTAGGTATTTCAAGAAATGGGAGCATATGTAACATGGATAATATTGATATCACTAGATTCAATGCTTACACATATTTGCTTCCTCTTATGAGATAGTTTGATGGTATTCTGTATGTGTAAGTCAAAATGAGGTCTTTGCTTTCTGGAATTACTTGGTAACTCATCTTGAAATGGATGGAGTTGAAGGGTTTTCTATGTAATAACACGTGTGATAAAGTCAATCAGGAAGTCTTGTCTAATTCCTTGGAGCCTTTCAATTCTGTATGAAACTCTTCACCAGGTCGGACATGTCTTTGATTGAGTCAATAATACTAAGATAACCAACTTTACTTCTATTCATCATTAAAACCTTTTGAATTTGTGTTCATAGGTGAAGTTGTTTTATATTCTTACAACTAAATGTGGCCTGCCGAGGGACCTGATACAGTTCTCATGAATACAGTGATGAGGAAAGGATCAGGTTCAAACAGGACACTTCTTTATGTCATCTGCTGAAAATCTGAAGGCTAATCAACAAAGCTTATTTTTTTCATTGATCATATGAATTGCTGAGGAAATCTCTACTCCCTCTGTGCCAATTTATGTGGTGCTTTTTAACTGGGAATGGAGTTTTAAGAAAGAAAGACTTTTGAAACTTAATCTAAAACAAGCCAAAGAATTGTGTCATCTCTTTCTTTTAGGAGGGAAGAGAATCTGTAGAGAATTGTGAAAGGAGAATCAATTTATGTCATCTCCTATATTTCACCTTTCTATACCTCCTTCCGTTAGTTTCCTTCAAAGTGTAAAATCTTTATATGTGCATGGAGGTACCTAAACTTACATCATAAAAGCTTTTTGGAATAATTGATGGCTAGAAAACTCAAATAATTGTTTCAGAACCATGGAAACCTCAATATTTGCTAGATAGAAGTAGTTAAGTTTCCCAAGTAGCTGCAATATATGTGCAAGCAGGTTAATCACTTCAGACATTACAGTTCTGCGTAACTTGGTCCTAACCAACTCTAATTTATCTTCTCACGCTTGTTGGATCTGTCATTCTCGACCTCCAGCCTTGTCATGAAAAATAGTCTTGCTGTTTGTAGTATCTATTGGTTTTGCATGAAGCTCATAACTACTCTTTCACTGCCAGGTTATTCCAATTACAGTCATGGACAATTACAATCTGGTGGAATCCTTGGTTTCTCGTATCCTTGTGTAGCTTATACTTAAGAGTTTCTGATATAATTTTGAATGATGAAGTAAGGTCTATATTTGCCACGTCTTTGACTTTGTTTTGTTCTTGACAAGTTTGTTTCCATAGATATGACTGATATTGATGAGAAACAACTAGTTTTGTATGCTCAGATGGCAAACCTTGTCAGTCTGATTCTTCAATGGCCCGAGATCAATGTAAAGGAGATTGCAGAAAACTTTTCAAAGGTATAGATTGTGGAACAGATTTTCTCTTTTGATATGTCTTGAAACTATACAACGTTCCTCGCCACAGAAAAAAATTATATGTTGCATAGGCCCGTTCCATGCATAATGTCTGGGCTATATTGTTTCTAATGTTCAAATCCTTCGGTATGACTCACTCTTATTTCACGATAATTACAGGACAACGTTGTTGAAGTCTTCCCTCAATCACTTGTCTTGAAGCATCTAATCCTTTTTCTTACAAAATTCATTGTCTAACCTGCTGTTTCTCTGTTGTCTTTTCTGGGGATGTGCAGTTTTCATGTAATGCACATACAATTTGTGATGCTGAACTGAAACCCCTGGGGACAGGCCTTTATCCGGTGGTTTCTATAATCAACCATAGGTAATTATTGCAATAAATTTATGTCAGCTAGTATAACGTTTTCCTCTAAGTGGACTTTTCGTGTTATAGTTGTTTGCCGAATTCGGTTCTAATATTTGAGGGAAGAATGGCTGTTGTCCGAGCTGTGCAGCATATACCCAAAGGTACTGAGGTAATACATTGTTGTCCAAATCATTTTGGTCAATTCGATGAGTTTAAATTTTCACTAATTACAAGTATGTCATCATTCTGAAAACTAAATAAGATGCAAATCAACCAACCACATATTGACATCTGGAAGTGCTTCCTTTGACCAATAGTACCTCTAATTTTGAGCAAGGATTATGTTGACGAATTTAGTAAGAAGGATAATTGATAATGATATGCATGTAGTCATGATGATTTACATGATCAACAATCATTGAGATCTTTGTCGCTGACTCTTGCATATCTTTCAAGAAGCTAATTACTGTATGATTCTTGTTTGCTCTTTTGAGCACTTCATGGAGTTCAAAATGAGATTGTAGAAATAGTGGTGCACATCATTGAAGGGGGATTATATGGTTGCTTAGATTCCAATGGTTCTGTTGATCTTGTACGTCAAAAGCGAAAGGTTTCCACTGGTTAATATTGGAAATTGACACTCATTACTGTAGAAGTGTGTTAAATTTGACAATATGTTATTTCCTGATTTTTAAGCAGTAAATTAAAAACACAAGTAAATTTATTGACATCTAGCAATCACTAACTTTCTGATTTACTTGATTGGCTTCCAAAAGGTATCAATAAGTTATATAGAAATGGCTGGAACCACTGCAACTCGTCAAAAGGCTCTTAAAGAACAGTACCTTTTCTCCTGCACTTGCATTAGCTGCATCAAGTTGGTATGTTCATTGCCTAGTCTAACTAGTGCTCAATGATAAGATTTTTCTGCTCACATACTTCTTAAACTACTGTAAGGGCCAAAATGATGATATCCAAGAAAGTGCGGTTCTGGAGGGTTATAGATGCAAGGACAAGAGATGCAGTGGTTTCCTGCTTCGTGACTCTGGTATATGATCCCTGTCTCAAACCTCATCTTAAACCTGCAAGATTGATCTTGATCTGGTTTACCAAGGACTTCTCGTTTTCTTGTTTTTACAGGTAATAAAGGATTCACATGCCAATTATGTGGACTCGTTAGGGACAAGGAAGAAATAAAGAATACTGTTCATGAAATCCAATCACTGTCAGAAAAAGCTTCGTTTTCACTTTCATGTGGACGTATCCTCTGAAGTTAGCACTAAGAATGTCTAATCTATGTTACTATCTGTAAACTCTATGTAATAGTCTGCTATAGATATTCTACTAAGGTAAGAATAATCGCTAATATTTTCCCCTCTAAGGCAGCACAAGCTTTCTTACGCCATAAGAGGATGCACTTTTGATCAGTCCACTTGAGTTGGTATAGAATTGAGGAAGCGACATATTCCATCAATTAAATTTAAAGATTATATTTATTTGTTTTTTTGGAAAAAGAGAACTCTTTGACAGAATACAGATAACAAAGATGCTAGTGTAATGTATAAGATGATTGAGAAACTTCAATTGAAGCTGTACCATCCATTGTCGATCAATCTGATGCACACACGGGAGAATCTCTTAAAGGTTTGATTACCTTTAATGTAGTGTCTATCAGAAGAATGTTCTCCAGCCATGTTGAATGGTGATTCTATCAAGGAAATCTCTTTTTTGATTTCCTTTGAAAATATTGACATAAATCTTATTCCAATCTTCTTTTGATATTTTATTGAACCTGATATGGATATTTATTCATTTAGATATTGATGGAGCTGCAAGATTGGAAGGAGGCACTAAAGTATTGCCGATTAACTATTCCAGTTTATCAGAGTAAGTTGGCACTACCTAAAGGTTCAACATATTTCTATTCAGCGGTCACCATATCAATGCTATCTCTTGGCATAATAATATAATAGTAAGTCAGGCTCACTTAAAATCTACTTATCTGAACCCTATATTCTTCAATACTTCATCACTATTCTACTATAAGAAAATACTATGACATCGTGCATTTGGTACTTGGGAAAATGTTTTCAATGGAAAACATTTTCTAGGAAAGCAAGTGGTTTTTTTTTTTCTTGTGTTCGGTGTGCAAGTAAAACATAGGTTGGGGAGGTGGGGTTGCGGTAAGGGATGTAGAAAACACAAAATGCATGTCTGCACAAGTATTTTAGAAGGCAGGAGTGGGAGGTGAGGCGAGGTGTCTGCCCCATGGATCTTTAACTTTTTAATTTATAATATAGTAAAATAGTATAACAACACAAAAATTACAAAAAAAATGCATTAATAATTTGAAAAATTTAAAACATGATTAAAGCAATTCATAGAGAATAAAAGCTATTATGAGATGCAAATTAACTCTTAACATCTTAGCTTCCAAACAATCACAATTTCTAAAAATATATTATATCATACTATGCAATTTACAGCCCCCCCCACCTCCCCAAAGAAAATATCAATAAATTTATTAGTATTATAATTAAAACATCACTTCTTCACGAATATACACAAAATTACTTTTAAAACCAACATAATAAAATATGATGATTTTGGACATAAGATAAAACATAAATTAGTATGTGAGCAAATTAAGTGAACTTAGTCATGCTCTAAAGTGGATATACATGCTTGCTTCATATTGTAATATTTCTTCTTTTAACAGGAGTTTATCCAGAATGTCATCCTTTACTCGGACTGCAATACTACACTTGTGGAAAACTTGAATGGTTAGACCTTTTGGCTTTTTCTATTTATTGTGTCGTATATTCTGCTTTGCTAGTTATCTTTTTTCTATTTCTTATTTCAAAATATGCTTAGATCTTGTATATCCTATTGCAATATTGCACAAGTATCTTGCAACAATAAATAAGAAAATCATTCAATAATCACACTACAATCAACAACAACAACAACAACATACCCAGTGAAAATCCCACTAAGTGGGGTCTGGGGAGGGTAGAGTGTACGCAGACCTTACCACTACCTCGTGGAGGTAGAGAGGCTGTTTCCGGAGGACCCTCAGCTCAAGTACA
>JAJOOR010003408.1:0-28149 GCA_036250505.1 Solanum acaule
GCACAATAGTGTAAATACATAAGTCAAACCATTTCATAAGCAACCCTAAGCTATACTTGTGCAATGCATAGACAAGATCCCATAATCCTATCTAATACAAAGTACCACTTTTAGGTCACCATACTCATGCATATCATACCTTAAACTCATCCATAGCCAACATTCATAGACAAGGAAATATTCATGTTCATAGCTTGTAGCAAGTAAAGTCACTCTTAGGAACAATCCATATCATACATGCATAAATTCATATATGTTCATAGCATAAGGAAAAACCACACCATAACTCCTTTCCAAAGCCTACTTGTGCAATGCATAAGTGAAGTCTCATACCCCCACTCACACTAAGTAGAACTCCTTGAGAAGTCATAAGTATAGTTCATGTTCTTGTCATATTCATATTCTTGTCATGTAGGGAAATAGCCTTAACCGACATAGACCATGTGAGCTACATGGAATCTGGTGTCATGTCCTACACCGAAAAAAGATGTCCTACTTGCCTAAGGTAGAACTAAATGTATTAGCTTTTAGGTGGATCCACTAGCTAAAGACCTATGTGGGGACATAGTTATGGGATAGGTAGATTGCTTCTAGAAACCCCAAACCTATTGTATTGACGGGGGAGCTTCCATCTCATGAGATTACTTTAGATGACCCGGCCTTTGGAATTGATGGGAGGGCCTTTACCTCACATTTCATATCCACTCAGTGCTAAGCATTACTTTCCCAAATTTACATATTTAGTCTTGAATTCTATTTACATGTAGTAAGAAATATCTTACCCTTCATTCAACACAACTCATAAAATAGCTCATAGATTCAATTAGGTGAGAATGGACTTTCAACCTTAGAATCGTTAGTATGTGAGTAAACCCTTCACATCATGATCATAGTGTGTTCATGAGAATAGTCTTTCAATCAACACAACAATACTATCATAGTCATAGACATTTCATGCATAGTCTTGTGTAAGGATATAGGGAGAATGATCTTTCAACAATACCACAATTACACCATAGTCATAAAATCTTCACTTTCTAAGTGAATCATAAGCTCATACACAATTCTCAAAAATATGTACAAACCCACCCTCATAATTTACCCTTCAAGGACCATGAATCACATTCAACCCAAACATATAGAATTACCACCTTAGATATGGAGAATATCATGATTCAATAACTCAATCAATATAGACATAATCAATTGACATGCTTCTACAATCAATCAACCCACATCATGAAATCACAATTTAGTAACATGGGGGATTCATGGGTTCATGGGAGTATTTCATCATAAATCAACAATAAATCATCAATTCAATCATAATTCATCATAAATCAACCATTGAAAACGTTTTGAAAGAAAACCCATGACTTAGATTGAAACCCTAGCTTTTTGGGGGAATCAGAAGCTTTGAAATCAAGTTTTGAAGGGGCTCTATGGGTGAAAGCTACCCATAGATGAATTTCCACCATACCTTATGTAGATTCCTCACGAAATTGAGTGGAAAATTTGAGTTATTTAGCCCTAGACCTTGACCTCTTCTTCTTCTTCAATGAAGGTTTTAGAGAGAGAAATATTGAAGATGGGAGTTGGTTATGATTTGAGTCTTGTGACTTATGAAGTAGAATATGTTAGTTAATGGTTTAAAAGTACCTATTTAAGTCTATTAAAATGAAGTAAATGACCCCACACTAAAATACTTAATTTAGGAATTTTCCTATTTTGACTTAGCTTTGGCCAAACCTGAGGCAGCTTAGCACGCCCCCATCCACGACCCCCACCCATGGGGCGTGGATGGACCCACGGACCGTAATGGTCACTCATGGGTTGAGGGTCTGCAGCTCCTAAATCTTGGCCAACACAACCCTCATTCACGAGACCTCACCCATGAACCGTGGGTGGGTTCACAAGTTGTGATGTTGGTTCGTAGATCAGACAGAGACTTTGGCAAGGCAAGGGGAGGTCCAGCCTTGACCCACAGCCCCCACCTATGGGGCGTGGGTCCACCCACGACTCATGGTTTCCCCTTTCGTGGGTAGGCTGCCTTTTTGACAGCCTTTTGGGATGCCATCAATGTCCTCTTCAAGGACCCTTGGTTGGTCCTTGGGGGGTCATGCCTTGACGTTTACACCCAATAACATCTTTAGTACCGGAGGTTATTTTATGACTCTAACCTTTATGATAAACCCTATTTAGGCTACTAGTTTACTCATTAGGCTCTAGCTTAGTTTATTAGTTTTTCGGAATGTTACACACTTTTACTCTTCCACAACCGGGTCTAATTTGATTTTTTGTGGCTAGATCTACCTGGAAAGGCTTACCAATAATTTTTGCAAATGAGAAAATAGTTCTTATTTCAAAGAGATTTGGAGGAAGAGATAAAAAGGAGATCCATGATATAGATGTTGTAGTTTCCTCCTTCGGATTGAATAAAGGATCTCATTACAACATTCTTATGAGATATGACCAATCACTATGAGTAATGTAAAATGTGGGATTTGACAGTAAAATAAGTAATTCTCCAATAATATACCCCAAATTTTTCACGACCCAAACTATCGGGTCGTGTAGATGCCTACTCTAGAATCCTTACATTCAATTAAATTATGAAATGCAGAATTAAATAATTTTTCAATATATAAACTCATTTAGTTATGAAAAAACAATTGTTAAACTTGATGAAATATACGTTCTTAAAAAAATACATGTAACACCTCAGATTTGGAAAGGAAGAAAGTAAACTTTTAGGCTGAAGTTTGTATCTACGGGTCCCATCTATGGACCGTAGAGGCTTCTAAGGGCCATAGATGGCAACCACGGGTAGTGGGATAATAATTTTTCGAAAATCAAGTCCCAGTACCCTTTTTACGTTTCACCAGGACGGTCTGTCATTCTAGGTATGAGTCGTAGACAGGTCTCGTAGGTGATCCCAAACTTAGTGAAATTTTAAAGGTTAAAGTTGGTTTCTACGATTGGCATGTACGGACTATAGGAATACCTACGAGCCATACATGGGTTTCGTCAAAGATAGGTGATTTTTAAGGTCCCTGTACTTGGTTTACGGTTGACCGGTACGATAAAAGTTCTACGGTCAATAAGCCTGAACAGTAGGTCGAGTCTGCAGTTATTTTTAAGGGGATTTTGGGTCTTTTTTCTAATTGTTTTAACCCTATACTACATAGTTTTACCCCAAAATCTAAGCCTTATAAATACCCACCCTTAGAAATTTCCCCTAACTTATTCATACTCTCAAATTCCTAAAGTCTCCAAAAATCTTCTCTTTAGATCAAGGAAGAAGAAGCTAGGGTTCTTCAAGTTCAAGTCTCCTTTCTTCATCATTGATTAGGACTTCAATCAAGGTATGTAGGTATTTCATCAATTGGTTCCAATCACCCATTGAGTCCCCAAAGTTTCTTCAATTCTCCAATTCAATTTCCCAAAATTAATTAAGTTTTCATTCAACTCCTCATGGGTTCTACTTGTATGGATTCGATTGCCTTATTATGATCTTATTTTGATGATTTTTACTTAATTACTTGCTTTTCAATTAATTCCATGTGAATCCATGCATTGATCTATGAATTTTGACTATGAACCCTAACTTACATGAATTTATTAAGAAGCTTGAATCTATGAATGTATTTTTATGAAATCATGCCAATTTTCATGAAATCAATCCATATGACTTAAGTAAGCTTATAGATGAAGGTATCTATATATGATCTATGAAGCTTGGCCACATGACATGAATGTTATCTAGATTTTCCCTCAATGTTTTTGGGCTACTTTCCTTAATTAGGTCTTGATTAGTATGATATCTGGATATGCCATCAATGATTATAGATCACGCTTTCAAAACTATTTCCATTAGTATTATGCATTTCTAGCATGAAGTTAATGACTATGGGACTTAAAAATCTATTATGAAAAGATCATGGATGGTGAAAGGCTTTCTCACGCATGGTCTAAGGAGCTACCCTATGATGTTTCCATCTTGGATTAGTATCTTAATTGTACTTATCCATGGATGATAACAATGAATATGATTAATGACTATTCCGTGGGATTTATGTTTAGCACCGAGTGGACTAGCGGCAATTACCCATGTCCCATAACTATGTGCCACCATAGGTTGATTGTCTCATATATACACTAGCTAGTGGATCCACCTTAGCCTAAGATTATGGTTCTTACCTTGGCAAGTAAGGACACCCCTTTTTGGTGTGGGGCAGACACTGGATTTCATGTTATAGCTCGCATGGTCTATATCAGTTAACGATAAACTTCCCACAAAATGAACTAAGTTAATTATTAATGTTTATGAATATTCCTTTATGATTTAAAGATAATTGGCCATGTTCATAAATTATGAATCTTCTTAAATGATTTTATTATGTTTTAACTTGGTCATGCATTTCATGTTTTCGATTATGTCCCCTTACAGTTACGTCTCATATTTTATTGCATTCCTCTCATCTTAGTACGTTCTATGTACTAATGCATATTTGTGCCTACATTATTTCATTCATGTAGGGCTTGATGACTCTTTTCCCTCTGTTCATGGCTAGTTGATTGTATTAGAGACTTTGAAGATTGGTGAGTCCTTATGTTTCGAGGACCGAGACTTTGTTATTGTTTTTATGTCGTTTTCATTTTGGATGTTGTATGTGATGTATGAGTTACGTCCCAATCACTTCTTTGATGTAATATATGGCTTTGAGACTTATGTTTTAGACTTCCGCTTTTGTCAAACTCTTTTGTACGAAGTGTTATCTTTTAAACTCTTTACTTTTATTATCTTGTATTATGTATGCTAAGTGCCTTGTGTAGGGTCTCTTGGGGTGTTATACCCTATGTCACGTCTAGGGTGTACTTCGGGTTGTGACAATACCTAAATTCCTCCATAGGAATTAGTCTATACAGGTACAAGAGCTTCTAAGATAGAATAACATATGAATAAAATAAGACACAACTTCAACCACAAGGGAATAAGAGTAGAAACTGTCAGAGATCATCATCGTCTTCACATATGAAACATCATTGATTTCTGCAACCAACCTATGCCAAGTGAATTAGCAAGAGTAGTATCAGTACAAATAATACGTATTGATAGACATCATCAATTGATCTGAATCCACCAGATAATATGAAGTAGACATTAAGAAAAAACATGCAATATGAAGGTTACACCACCCCAAGTTTTTATCCTTATGCTTTTACCATCCTAGGTATAAAACTCATAAACTAATACACTTTGATTCCAACTTCCTACCTCATTTCATTGCCAACACTAATATTTAAACAGTCGACCCTCTTGCCACTTTATGGCTTCCCAATCCTACCTTTAATGCCACCTATAACTTCCCAAGCCGACATGTTATGTCATCCTCATATTAGATCATAACCTAACCCTTCTATCACATATATATTTTTCGAATACAAGACCATAACTAATTCTGTTAACCAATTTACTACTCTTCCTCAAATTCTCATGACAACACCCTAACCCTTGACTCATTTTAGTAAACTACCTTTAAGACTCTTACTAAATCACCTTGAATCAAATCCCTCTTATCATATATGTTCTAAACAACCATAATCACTTTCAGCATTTAAACTATGCATCAAAACCAGTCATCAACCTAATCTAGTAACCACAACTTAGCAAAACAGATAACATACAATTATAATTACATGTATAACATAGCTCCGACTCCCAGTCCTCACTCTGAGTTGATATGCATAATTAACATGAACAATCTCAACACAACAAGACATACCTTATTCATCACACCTTTCAAGTAACTCATACCATCAAAGATCCCTAAAACATCATCCACAATGTTTAACATACAAATCTGGTCTACAGAAGAACCATCCCAACATTTAAACACAAACCAACCACTCATGAACCAATGGTTTACCCATAACAACCAAAAGGGGTCGTTACATAATCAGTACATGCTTGTTGGTAAGTAATCCTATGTTGCATTCTCCCTTTAACTCCAATTGCTTTGAGTTAATCTTTAAAGATCTTGAATGTCCAACCATCATTAGAAAATATTTTCAATCACTGCATATAGTAAGATCCCGTTCACGATCATTTGTTTGACTTTTTCCTGTTTCCAGATTATTCTAGGTTCTCCATAAAGCTATGATTTAAATTTTAAATGAATTGGTTTGATGTTTGCGGGAATGAATTTAACAATATTCGCGTATGTCATGGTAGACAGACTTGTTAATGGTTGACCAACCTCCATGGGAGTCTGGCTAGTACCCGTGGTGGCCATTGCAACTGAAAAAAGTAGGCAAAAATTTAGTGTTTTGGCGGCAGAAAGTTAGAGCTATAAGAATTCATTTTTTTAAATAATTTATCTTACTTCTTTCTTTTTCTTTTTTGTTCTCATGCTCGAGGAATCCAATAATAAACTTCTTTTTAAAAATTCTTTTGAAAATTTTGTTTGGTGATGGAATGGGAGGATTTGTTGAAACAAGAAAATCTTAATCATGTCCTTAAGGGTCTGCTTGGAAAGCCTTGGTAATTGAAATTGGTGTAATTACTAGGGTACTAATTACCAGCTTAGTAATTACACAATCTAGTAATTATGCTGGCATGTTTGTTTGTCACAGTAAATTACAAATGTACTGTTTGGTTGCACAAGTGTAATCATAAGGTTATAAATGATACTAAATTAAATATATTTAAGATAAGTATTGTTTATTAAAAATATATTAATCAACAAACATATGTTCTTAACTAATATTATAAAAAAATAATTAATTTATATTTTTCAAATTAGTATATTTTAATTAAAATAATAATAAAAACTAATATTACAAGATTTCTATGAACATCATAAAATACATGTTTGACAAAAAGATTAATATCATAAATATAAAATCATAAATTATGAAAATATTTGACAAAAATATAATCTATCAAGTCTAACTAAAAAATAAATGACTTGCAATGTGAAATATCAAATCACCACTACTAAAACAAATGAAACTGAAAATATAACATAAGTTCTAGATTCAAAAGAAAAATAATAATATAATACTCTTATGTCAAATTTCAACATAACGTACATAAATATGATTTAAAAGAAAAGGAAAACGTAAACCTATAACCTTATTCAACAATGAATTACACTTTGATTTAAAAACTAGAATACTAACCAAATTATGTTAATGAAAAAAATAAACATAGAATAAATCAATAAAATAGATAATACGAAAAATCGCAAGAAGTAAAGGTTGAGAATGAGAAGGAAATGAAATATAAATAATGTAAAAAAAAATTATATAAAATTTTAGAATAATAAAAATAAAAAAGAATTTAAAATAATAGAAATAAAAATAAATTTAAACAAAAAAGTAAAAATAGAAATAAAAAAAATTCAAAAGGTAATCAACTTGTTATTACACCATATAATTACCAGCAAGTGAATTGGAGAGTGTAATTACTCCTGTCAATTACATGCTGACCAAGTAATTCCATGATCAACCAAATATGTCAGATAGTGTAATTACACTCAATTAGACCAAATTCAATAACTAGGGTGACTTTCCAAACAAACCCTAAGATATAACTAAGTAATAAGAAACTCAGTTCCTACAATTTGTTTGAGATATGTATAACTATTTTTACCAAAAAAAGAGTTAGTTTCATTTTTGGTTCTTATTCGATTGAAGAAGAGTAGACATGATTTGTATGACATTAAAAAAAATCTTATTCCAAATAAGATTAAAATTATTTGGAAGGAATAAATAAATACACATTCAATAAGTATGATTTTAGAATTTGTTTTAGTAACATGAGTATTTTTTTACTTTTACAGAATGAGACATTTGAACAAAAATCAAAAGGGAGTGACTAATTTAAATATAATTAACATTAAACACTCCTCAGGTTTCATTTTATATACATTAACACCCCCTCCCTAGTGCTTTACAATTTACTCCCTCCGTCATATTTTATGTGGCACCATTTCCTTTTTGATCAGTCTAAAAAAGAATGTCACATTTTTTTATATGGTAAATATTTAAAGGTACAATTCCTCTTTTACCCTTGTTGATTCCACGTAATCTTAAAATAATACTTTAATATATTTATGAAGAAAGAGAAAAGTGAGTCTACTTTTTTTAAAGGGCAATTTGATAATCATTTCAAAGTTTTCATTTATTTCTTAAACTCCGTGCCCGATCAAATGTTGCCACGTAAAATGGGACGAAGGGAGTATTATTATTTCACCCATTCCGTTGGCTTCTGTATAATTTGTCCAACAACTCATTGAATTCTCCAAGCAAAGGGTTCCAATCACTTGTGAATTCAATCCTAGCAATGGAAGAAGATGAACAAAGACAGCTAGTATCAGAGTCCAATTCAATGACTTCTGCAACTCTGGGTCGTGTTATGAACACATTGCTTACTTGTAAGCCTAAGAAGCTTCAGGAAACCATTTCTCATCTTGAACCTTCTCCAAAAATCGCACCTATTGGTGGTAAGCTCTAATTTGTACGTTATAATTGATCGAGTTTTGGTTCTCCAGATGAAAAACAATTTTATATTTTTTTGCCAGTTTCTTTGGTACAGTCTTTATGGTTTCTTTCCAAGTATGTGAGGGATGCTGCTGAAAAGGAGTCATATTTGGACCAAGTTCTTGTTCCAATGATTCAACATGTAAGAACCAAACAGCTCTTTTTGTTTGTTGGAGTTTTCAGGTTTCCCTAATAAATTGTTTTATAGGGTTTAACTTCCGTTTAGTCCATAAAATGAAGGGCTTATTGTGAACCTGTTCCTAGGATGTTGTATATTAAGGAAAGGGAAAAAACTTGAATCTCTTTGATATTGATTAGTTTAATACTCCCATCTTCCTGTCATATTTGTCACTTTAGCGTTTCAAGAGTGGAGCATATTAAACTCTACCCATGTTGGAGCATTTAACATTGGTCCATCATTTTCAGCCTCGACTCTTGTTAAACCTAAATGATAAAAATTATGGGATAGAAGAGTATATGTACTCCCTACTTCCTGGTCTATATGATGGTTTGTGAATGGATGGATGTTAGTTGAAGAAAAAGTAAGTAATAATTGAAAAGTTAGTTTGATAGAAAAAATATTACATCAAAGTTTGGAATTTTGAAATTTGAATAAATTTCAATTTAAATTCTTGAAAATAGTGAAATGCTGTTACAGAATGGTGTCAAACATTTTGGAATCTTCTGAAAAAGTTAACTGTTATAGAAATTGGGGAAAGACGGAGCATTCAATTAGGACTTAATTTCAAATTTGTACACACTGCACAGTAATGGAGTGTTTACCGTGAATAATCAGCAAGAAGCTCTTTCTTGCAGAAGTTTAAGGTCAATATTATTTCTCATCACGACTATGTAAGATGGGTTAGCTGCTTTAGTGCCCATGTGCATTAAGTTAGTCTTGAGTGACTAACATCATTCATGAAATGCTTGAAATATCCACACTGCATCATGTGCGTGAGCCGCAAAACCTCTTAACATTTTTGGTTTTATCACATGACTTTTTTTGTTCTATTGAGAGAATGTTGTTACCATAGAACTACTTTTGTTGTACATGGAAAAGGCTTTGGAGATGAGGTGAATAAAAAATTGCTCAGCTTAAATTCTTAACTAATGGCCTCTTCTCTTTTCCTAGCTTATGTTCTAGCATTTGTCATCAACTATTAGCATATGCTCATGCTTTTCTATTTTTGGGCTCAAAAGCCTGTTACATGTATTTTTACCTGTTCCCGCTGCTGCTTTTTTAATCATCATTGATAAAACTTTTGCCAGTCATTGAGATTCACGGGGTCAAAACATGGCAACCAAGTGATGATACTTCTCAATTGGCTTTTTGAGGACGAAATAAGTTTCCAGGCGCTAGCAAATGATCTAAAGTCCATTTTATCAAGGAAAGAGGATCGTTATATATCCCTTGGTTGGTGTACCCTTGCACGAAGTCTTATTGTATTTGAGGTTACTATGGACAAGCTCGTCACACGTGGTAAGTAGAGCTTTCTAAATTCTGTTTCTGTTTAAACCCCACAGCATTTGTCTTTCATTTTAAATTGGAGTATACATATGCGATCCACATCTTTCGCTGATCTGTAATTTCTCTTGACCCTTTCTGCAAGAGAAATCCAAATGCCAATTTCCAAATTAAGTTGACTGTAAAATTACGCTGGTAATGGTTGTACTGTATGCTTACATTTAATTAAGTTGCAACACTGGTTCAAGTCTGTTACTTATGTAGCTGTTTGTTTTTTCTTTGGACTATATGTCTCGAGGACCCTTATGCTCTCAGTGCACTTCAAAAGTTTGAGCTGACTTCTTAGCGGTTTCTGTCTTCAAGTGTAAAAGAAATAGCTTGTATTAAAAGCTACAATTGTTTCAGGGGGAGAAGTGGTATTCAAAACATCCTTAAGTATTTGATTCATTCCTTGGCAGCTACCTTACCCGAGGATCAAACTTACCAGAATTCTCAATTGAAGTAGTTGATCTAACACAGTAATGACCATAAGCAGTGCTTCTTCCCCCCTCTGTATAGTTATAATAGAGGGCAAACTAGCATTAGCAAGGCAAATTTACTTGAAGCAATAACTCTTAGGAGTCATTTGGTAGGATGTATTAGAGAATTTAATACATGTATTAGTTATGGTATTATTTAATCCTTTTTTGATAGGATTTTTAGTCTATGTATAACTAGTACATGTATTAGTTATACACCCTATAATAGTATTATAGGGTGTATAACTAATGCATAGCAAACCATGGTATTAGCAACACACATGTTATTAACACATCAATAAGCATGGGAAAAGATAGAACTGGCCTTAATACACCAAACCAATAATGGATAGGAAATAGTTCAAGCATAACTAATCCCAACATTACTAATAAACCCTATTCAGTCCTATTCTTAGACACTCTACCAAATGATACCTAAGGGTGGGAGTGAATGCACCATTGGGGGATGGGGCACAAAGGCTAAAAGAAGTAAGGTGCGAAGGGCACTCCTTAAACTGCTTTATCATTGAAGATGAAGATGAGGGAAGACCAGGAATAACATGATTAGTAACCTCTTGCAACATTCTTCCTGTATAGTAGGAAATAATACTAGAAAAAGAGAATTCCTTTTGGTTAAGACAAAGATTAATGGTTAAAAAGATTCATGGGTTGAAGCAAAAGGAGCTCAGATCATTGGGCTTTGTGCCTTGTTTCTAAGATCTGGTGAATAGCTTTCATATTCCCTCGGGCTTTCATTGAGATAGAAGAGCAGTCTTAATTCATCAACCAAAGATGAAAGTAAGAGAGGCAGTTCTTAAGATTCTTTGACCCCAAAAGCCCAACAATTGGCCACTTGGCACCGTCGGATCAGTAAGGCCGACTTTCGACTTTCGTCCCTGCTCAACTGGTGGGTCTTGCAGTTAAGCTCCCTTCTGCCTTTGCACTCGAGGACCAGTCTCTATCCGGCCCGAGGAAACCAAGCCCAAGGGTCCATATGGATTACTTGGAGGCTACCCTAAAACCTTAATTCATGCCTATATAAAAGGGCTAAATATTCTCTTTGGAGGCATCTTGAATATTCCATAACATCTTGGAAGATTCACAAGGAGATCAAGACATTGACTACATTGTCTTTCTCAAATTTCTTCACATACACAATTTTATGTATGAAATTGGAAGAAGAATTGTTGTTTTCAAGCATGAATTGGGTCCAAGATTCAGGCTAAAATCTTCTATTTTCTCGAATGCAATTAGCTCTGGTACCTAACTTGAGGGCAGGAATTGTCTTATATTAGGGTAGGGGTAGTCCGAGGTGGGAAGGGCCGGGGGATTGAATTTTTGATAATCAATAAGTAGTGTAGGCTTTTTTTTTTTGAGACAAAATAAGTAGCATAGGCTTTGATAGGTTTGCAATAGCGATTCTTACCAACTATCTTAGCGACCTCTATCCAGTGCAGCAACTTCGTCGCCTTACTGTGCTACGAGAGATGCTCTGTTTGTTCCTCTATGCTCGCTTACGCTACAGAGTAATTGAAAGGAGAAAGACGGTTAAACTTTGTGTTAAGCAAGCTATATGATCAGTTTACCTAGTTTGGGCCTTGGGATAGGAGCTGCTAGAGTCAGTTCCTTAGGTCTGTCTACAAAAAGTTGTAGCCTTAAAAGTTGCTCGAGTTAGGGCTGAGTACAGTAGTATGCGAAGGAGGAGATTAAACAAATACAGGGAGATACCCAAGCCAGGAAGATTCTTCTATAGGGTATTGGACCCAATGTACAGGATAAAATCCTTTCTTGCAGCACTACAAATCAAATATGGGATACTCTTCAATCTAACTATGAAGAAAGCCCAAGAACCTATGCTGAGAAGGGAAAAGATAGACGGTTCATGGCAAACAAGGAAAAATCAGACTTCGAAGAAAGCATGACAGTAATGGCACAATTTGATTCTGAAAATGAGGATGATAACATTGATACAAACTTTACTGAAATGAAGGATGTTATTCACATCTATTCCAGGAAAAAACTAGAGTGTGTGACTCACACTGACATTAATACCTTCAGAAGTCTACACATTGAAAAGAAAAACTGGATGAATACATATGTCACCCTTGAGATGGAAATCAAAAACTTGGGAGAGTGTAAAGAGAACTTAGAAAATATGAATGAGTACCTCAAGAACATCGTTCTGAGCAAAGGATACCATGGGTTAGAAGCTTAGAAAGATAAACTCCTAGCTGCATCTACAAAGGGTAATGATTAGGTTGAAGATATTCAAGAGAATCTTGAAAAAATGCGAGGAATTGTCAAAACAGATTTCCATAGAGAATGAAAGGAACATGGTTCTTCAAGAAGAATTAGAAAGGGCTACAAATGAAGTGAAGAGAGCACTTGGATGGAACAGGTCCTCAGAAGCACTAATATCTCTACACGAAAACCACTGCAACACATACAAGGATTTGGATACAAAAAGAGAAAGACCCCATACAATCACAAAGATATATCACAGGATCACAACAAAGGAGCCATGATCTGTCATCCCAGATACTGTATACTGTTGCTGGGAACCTGGTTCTTGGAAGGGAGGAGGCTTGTACAACCTTTTCTTGGAAGGGAGGTGGGTGGCGCAAGAGAGTTGACAAAACTGATATCATATCTCCTCTGAAGAACCAATAGAAGAGTCCTAAAACACACAGAAAACTAGGGCATGGAACTCCTCTCTGAGTCGAAATGGAAGACCAAGGTAGGACGAAGCAAGAGTATGTGTAGAGGTCTTATCGCATGACAAAGAAAAGAGTAATATTTCCTCCTTCTGAAAGCTCATGAAGAGGGAGTGTGGGATACATAAAAGCTTTGAAGAATCCCACTCCCATGTGTTGAAGATGAGAAGACCAGCAGATGAAGAGTGCCACAAAAATATGATGGAAGAAGCAGGCTCCAAGGTACTGCAGAACTAAGGAACCTGGTTCTCTGATGACCTGAGCACAGAGATGACAACAGTCTGGTTCTAAAATTGTCAAAATCCAGGGAAAGTTAAATACAAGAAGGGAAGAAGAGTGTGGAAAGACAGAAGAGCCTACAAAAGACAATAGCCAAGATCCACACAGATATATGGCTACAAATTGAATTATAAACTTCTTAAGAACCTAGGTGAAAGAACTGGTTCTCTAGAAGACGAAGATGATGTGCAGATCAAGAAGAGAAGTATCAATGAACCAAGTACCTCAAGCAAAAGACAAGGAAGGGTTTATGATTGACAACATGATTGAGGTACAGTTCATCAGAAGATCAGCAATGAACCTGGTACCTCAATTACAAATTTAAAATTTTCAACTAATTAGTAAGGTAGGGGGTAAGGCTGCATACACACCACCCTCCTCAGACCCCACTTGTGAGATACACCGGGTATCTTGTTGTACAATTTTAAAATTTTCAACTAATTGACGTGAATGTAATCTTAAATTCAAGATTCTTTTTTGTTTTTAAAATGATAATAGGATATATATATGAGATGTGAAAGCATTTTTCAATATGAAATGTTTCCTCTGATGAATAGAGTAGGAGTATGCTTAACAAAGAAATAAACAAAGTTTCAAGTAATTTATGTTTGATAAATGGAATGAAATCTGAAGCTTTTGAATATAATTACCACAAATTCTTAACCCTCCTTGAAGGTTGGGAGTGTAATTGCACTCCTTCAATTACAGTTAATTCAGCACTAGCCAAATTATTACTTGGCCAGACAAAGTGACAAACAAGTCAAACTGTGTAATTATTCTTAATTACACTAATACACTCGTTCAATTCCCATGGGGCTTTCAAAACACACCTGAAGTTCCTTCTGTGGCCACCCCAAAATGTTTCAGGTTCCCTCAAAATGAAGTTCTTTCCTTTTTGTGCTCCCTTGAAATCTTCATAAGGTGACAAATCACGCTTATTTGTAAGAACTTTCAAACTTATCATATTGCCCCTTTCTGGGTACACATAGTAGAAATTAACATCAATTATCAGTTCTATCGTAGCTGCACCCAATCAAACTAAGTCAATGAAATTGGGATATCATTGAGGTCTTATTTGCTCTGTGGGAATGGAGAATGGGAGTATCCTATTGCTCTGTGGTCCATTGGAACCTGTTGCCCACTGTCTGAGCAGATAGTTTACAGAGTTTTTTGTTTTTAATACAGGGGTTCGATGTAGATACGATGCACTTCTGAAGATTTTCTGCACATGTATGTCCCATCTTGTGTCTATTGTATATGACGGAAGGTGTGTGTATTTCCTTTCTTTCTTCCTTTCGTGTTGCCTGTCATTTCCTCTTTTCCTTTTTATTAGATGCTCATCTCTTACTGGTTGCTCAATGTTGCTAACGTTTACAGAAAAGTAAATGATAAAATCTCATTGCTACTATTGAAAACTGAATGGGAGGTAGCGTGCCCCATGAATTAATCTAGGTGCGCGCAAGCTGGCCCAGAAACTATGATTATGGAAAAAAAAACTGAATTTGAAAATCTTTCTTCTACCAAACAAAAGAGTGTAGTGCTTCACATACCTCTTAAACTTGTGTTAGCTCTAAACTTTATGGTCGATGCATGATATAAAGCTCATGTCAAAGTTTTTTTTTATATATATCTTCAGAACTACAAAAAATTTCTGGATGGCAGTCTTATCGTTTAACTTTGAGTTGTTTGAGAAATGTCATAATTTGAGAATACATACCTATCCTCAAAAACCCAAATAAAGAAAAATGCATGTATATTTTAACTAGGGGAAATTGAATTGTTTCTGGGTAACTTCATTCAAACTTTTGCTGTCGGAAGCTATATTTCCACAACCACTTGAGGGAGCTTAGACTGTGCTTCTGAAACACACAGTATTTGTTGACCTACTTTACATTTTTAACAAAGGCACATGCCTAAGTTTGCTTCTTTCAAATTTGTAGCACAGTGCAGGGGGAATTTGAGTTGCCAACTCGCCTTTCAGTGGCTGCTGCTGATCTAGTTCTCTCTCTTACAGAGGCATTAGCAAGAACTAATTCAGTGTTCAACTGCTCAGATGACAAGCGTAAGGCAGCTGCTACTGGTGAAAGAAATCTCCCGGTCATGTTGTTACCTTCTACACTGACTAAGAAGAAAGTGAACAACATCAGTAAATCCTCAGATTATGAAGGCATGGAAATGAAGTTGCTACTTTGGGACCATTTGGATAACCTCATAATTCTTGTAGAGAGACTTACAGCTGTATGTTCCATAACTTGTTTTATCTATTCAGTGCTACTTCATTAGATGTCAGATTTGAATATCCTTTACTATCCAGTTTGGCCATGAATTTTATTTCATTTTTTCAACTTAAACTTGAAATATTATTTGCAAATCAACGTATGTTCTATAATTTGATCCATCATTTCAGCTTCAACTTTTTTCCAATTAAATTCATTTCCAAATTCAACTGCAAATGCTCTTTTCTTTTTTAACTTCAACCAAATTGTCCAAACGCCTAATAAATGCAGCTAAGATATACATCGGAGGACAGAGAGAGGGAAAGATATATATATATATATATATATATTAAAACCTTACTGGCAAAACATCTTCTAGTGTACCTATTTCTGATTAAGGATTAGTTATAATCTCAAATAAGTACGTCTCTCATTTCATGTTCATCCAAAACTTAAAAAAACGAAATTTTGGTTTCTACTTCTCTGTCCAGCCAGTTCTCAGTAATCTATGAGTCAAGTATTTTACAATATTTTTGAAAAAATTTCGGTGTAACCAATTGATGCCAACTTTTGTTGGTACCCAGGTTCTGTGAGTAAAAAATCTGTTTCTGTCAGACTAAATAGTTGGTCAGATGAAAAGTTCTATGTGCAAAATATTTCTTGCTTAAATCTGGTAAATCAGAACGCACTACGATGTGATTATAGATATCTTGATAGATAATAAATGTAATTCAAAAGGGTTGCTGTAATGTTTCTTATAGATTATTTTCTTGACTTTGTTGAGAAGTGGGAAATCTAAAAAGCCACTTGTCAAATGCTTCAATTTTCACGTATAGAGTTGTTGACATGCAGTGGAGCAGAAAAAGCAGGCCTTTGCATGCAAAGGCATTAGAGAGAGTTTGTAAGTGGTTGCGGGGGATGCAGGAAAATTATATTCACGAACAAACCAAGGCAGGTTTTACAGTTTTCATCCTTTTCAGTTTCTAGATCATCTATTATAGCACTTTTGTTTTGTTCATCATGCGCCATGTATCATTACTTTAGACAGATTCAGAAATGCTGAAGAGAGGGGTGTTACTTCTCTCATCTTGTTGGAAACATTATGGCATGTTGTTGCACTTGGAAGATAACAAATTCCCTCAGCAATATACAGAATTATTGGAGCAGTACTTATCCGGGATTCAGGTTTGCTATACTATCACCACATGAAGTCCTTTGCCTTTCGTTCTTTCCTCTTGCATTTGGTCTCTTTGGCCTAAACATTTATATATTTCAGTGTTTAGTGTATAGGCATTTCATTGTTTTTGTTCTAAATTGTTGCTTCTTTTTCTTTGTTGAAATGGGTTTTAAATAATTCTAGTGGTTGAAATTATGGCCTATTCAACACCCAACGGTGTGGCCTAACAGTTGATGAAGTGGGTGAAGCCTTGGAGACTAGAGTTCAAATCCCAACACAAACAAAAAATATAGGGATTTCTTCTCATCTAAGCCTTGGTGGACAAAGTTACCAGGTACGAGTGCTGGTGGGAGGTAGCAGGTACTCAGTGTAATAGTCGAGGTGTGTGTAAGTTGGTCCGGATGCCACCATTGTAAAAAATAAAATAAAATAAAGAAAATGTCCTATTCACTTGATGAATAAATTCATCTAGAAGACTTAATTTCAAAAAAATAGATTTATCTAGAAGACTTGGATTGTTGAGTATTAATTTACAGATGTCCTATCTTAAATAGTTTTGGAGGACAAAGTTGCCAGTTTGTAAAAACTTGTCTAGAGTACAACTTCAATCTGCCACTGAAATATGTGGGACATTTAGGACTTCTTTACTCAGTTTAAACACAAGAGACTGGCAAACTGACTCAGTAGTACTTTTGTTGTTGTGATGATTCATGTATTTGAAGAAACTGAATTTCTGGAAAGTCTATTCATTTATAGATTCTCCAAGCTCTCAATTTATTCAACAAAAAATACAAGACTAGTCCATTTAAAAAAAAGGAAGCTAGTGCAACATTTTAGCAGACATTTGTCCAAGTAGTGAAGTAGGTTTTTGGTCATCAGTAGTCAACATATTTATGAATTAAGATTTAACCTGGTCATGCCACCTCAGTCACATATATTCCATCTTTGTAGCAACTTTTTTCATCCTTTTCAAACTATAGTTTTAACTCATAAATGTGTGCCGTAAGCTACTCTCATTCTCTGACATGTCTTCTCCAAATTCATTGTCTCTTTGCCTGTCAGTACCACTAATTCGCTACTTTTGCCTCTCTATCTCCATCTCTCCAGAATATCTAGCAGTTGGAATTTCCCTTCCTTACTTTGTCTCTCATAATCATCTAAATAGTGATTACACCTACAACCATAATATTCTGGTGGTGAGGGTTTGCTCTGACCTTCTGAAGGTTAGATTTTTTGTTATATGCTTGAAGTTTTATGGTTAGGACTGCTTGCAATTGAATCTGTCTTTCAAGTCTGAGGTTGAATGGTTTGCTCTTAACTTTCTGAAGGTAGATTTTTTACTATATGCTTGGAGATTTATGGTTAGGGCTGCTTGCAATCGAATCTGAATGTCTTTTTTTCTTTCAAGTTTGAGGTTTGACTCTTCCTTTTACTTAATTCTGATGCATCATACTGGTTCTAAAATTTGGATTTGTTCTGAAAGTCCAGTGAGATAAAACTGTATTTCAAAAGACCATATGATCAAAGAGTTTCGGTTTGGAAGCTGAACTAGTTTAAATGGTTTGTATTGGGAGAACTAGAAATTTCAGTTTACCAGCTGAATAGCCAGTTGGTAACTGAATTGACAGTTTGAATCCCCATAGATAAGTTGTTCTGGGCCTACTTAATGGGTGCTTCTTTTGCTTTGATGATCACCTTTGATAAAAGGACTCTTGAACTAACACAAAGAAGATAAAAATGACATAAAAGTTTCCTTTTAAGTGTCCTGACTCTTGACTTAGTCGCTCTTTTTTTTATATATCAGAGTATGTGAATTCTCTTATTCTTATGTCCTTCTCTATTTTACTCCAGATTTAAGGAAAAAAACTTGCAGTTTTATGCAGATAATTATGCTGAAGAGTCTCCTAGAAACAAAGAAAGTGGAAGAGAGACCATCATATTTTTCCTGAATTGCCTTGCCCTTCTGTTGGGCCGTCTACATGGAAAGCAGTTTGAAACTACCATTGAGGAATATGGATCTCGGCTATCTGAAGCTATCATATCTCAGGTAGAATTACATGACTCATATAAAAGTTTGCAGCCTTGGTTGTGAAAAGATTAAGGTCTCTCTGAGATTCTGGAGCAATTGCTTTGGTGAAGTACTCCCTCTGTTTCAATTTGCTCGTCTTACTTATCATTATAGTCCATTTAAAAAAGAATGCCTCTTTTTATTCGCATCTCTTTAATTTCAACTTTTCACATGGCATGTTTAAGACCGCAAGATTAAAGGACATTTTGTTACATTCTACATATTTTTAGTTTAAGACCACAAGAGTCAAAGTCTTCTACTCTTCTTTACTTTTCTAAACTTTGTGCCAAGTCAAAACCAGACAAATAAAGTGAAACAGAGGAAGTAACTTTCTTTAGTAAGATGATGGTTCTTAGTTATGCGGTCGGGAGAAATGCATCAAGTTGCTTGACTAACCATCAGAGAGCTAGCATATTTCTGGTGTTATAGTATTTGAATTAAACATTTCTGAATTCTGGTTGTTGAATTTACTATAAGTAATTTTCTCTTTTTTTGGTTGAATTTACGGTTTTTTCTCTGATGCTGGTAACTTACATTATTTTTTTGTATATTGAAGCTTAATAGTGTGGATGATGAAGTAATTGACAGTTCACTCTGCATCTTCAAAGCTGTCATCTTTAGGACAAATAGTAGTTTGTCTAAACATTCTGCAGACATTAGACAGATTAATGCTCTACTGCCAATGTTACTAGACCTTTTGGATGAACGAGACAGTGCAGCAAAAGCTGTTATAAAGCTTTTGGCTGAGTATTGCTCCATGTATGTTTATATTGTAATGTAAACTGGTTTTAAGCTTTCCAAATGTATTTTCGGGGTTAAATAGAAATGTCAATTCTTGTTTGCCAGATCCTCAGATACTCAGTGCTTGGGAGAAATTCTCAAGCGTCTTATTTCTGGGAATGTTTCACAGAAAAGAAATGCTGTTGACTTCATTTCAGATCTTATCCATATGTCTATGCAATCAGATACCGTGCTTCCTCCTCCTATCTGGTATGATGTTGTTTTGTATCGTTGGCTTTTAGTTATTAACATTGCTTCACCTTTTAGCACCTTATACAATGTCCAAGAAATACAATTACAACATAGGAACCTGAGAACCCTTACTAAACTGCTAGGTCGAAGTGTTGGCTCAAAAAAAGGAGATGCAACAATGAGTCAACTAGGGAGGTGAATTTAGAAGTCTCCTTATAGGGAGATTTTTCAACCTGTTGGGAGTATGCTAAAGTGCTTAGATTGAGTCATACAGGACCACTTTATTTAGATTTTTTTGTAGAAGAGTTATCTATTGGACCGACATACTCAATGCCCAACTTTGTTACCTTCTTCTTAGAAGGTTCTCCGGGTCTGAACATTTAATTGGAAGCTTCAAGGCATTGGGAGGAGTAGCTCTGTGCAATTATAAACTCCTTTCAATGCCTTTATGTTCCTGATGTGGGGCAATATGTAACTTAATACGTGCCCTCATGTGTATTGCCGGATTCTTAGTTCATATATGGACCTAATGTGGACTTACAAGTGTGAAACTGTACTTACAATATGTTGGCACAAATACCATGTAAAAATCTTAGGAAAATTGATTAGTGTAGCTCCATTATAAACCCCTTTGAATAACTGTTATATATATATATTATATAGACCATATGTAATTCAAAAGAAGGTATATTTACTCAAATTATCATCATTCTGATTTTCTCCTGAAAGAAATAACTGATGTGGGAAGCTTTCCCTGATTGAATAGTACATGAATATGAAGTCAACACGAAACCCCTAAAGGAACAGTAGGTGCACAGATAAATCACTGCACATTCAACTATTCAAAAATTCCAAAATTACTGTCCCTTTTGCAAAATGCTCCTATATCAGAATATCTTTTTACTTTTTCCTCAAATTTAGTTAACAGAATAATTAGCACTTCTCTTTGCAAAATTCGCAGGCAGCGTTTATCATGCCACCTATTGGAGTTTCTCCAAGATGAACAAATGGTAATTAGTACACAGGCTTCCAGTTTGATTCCTTTAATAGGTAAGGCTCCACCTTTTGGCTTTTAGCTCAGTTGTCTTTGTAGTGCAATGGTATGTTATGGAAGATGCTTTACTGTGATGCATAACTTTTGGAAAGTTCTTCTTCATTTTCTTGGTCTTATATGAATATCCCACTTCTGTTGTGTTTAATGTCCGACCAGGTCTCTCTTTTCCTTATTTCAATTTGGAACTACCATCTATAGAGAAAGCATTTAAGCTGGCTTCTTCTGTTTGGCATCCAAACAACAGTGGCTGACTACTCAATGACTTTTTTGTTTACTGCTGCAGACCCTTCATTTACTTTGCCTGCACTAGTTTGTCTTATTTACTCGCCACTTGAAAGAGTACACTCATTGGCAAGTGGCACACTCATTGCGTTATTGAAGAATTACAAGCATAATCCTGATGTTATATGCCTGCTGCTCGACTGTCTGAGGTATAATGAAATACTTTTGATTGTTTATGACAAAAGTTTAAGTGAGAAGCATGAAACAGGAGTAATTTTGCACTCTCTTTATGTAACTTCTTATTTGTCTGTGCAGCAAACCCTCAGAGAACCCAGACATATGTGATGCTGCTGATGGTGTAGAAGGTGAGTTCAGTTATTTCCTTTAAGCTGCTCTGGAGATGGTTGGGAGTGCACAACTAGTGAATATTAAAATAGTTCACCACATCATGAAATTTGAGATCAGATTTAAATCCCACAGGCCGATAATGGTCATCTGTAACAGTCATAGAGAATAAATGAGGAAAAAAGTTGATTCTAACTAGGAACTCAGTTAATTGAGAAATCACTTTTTCGCTGGTATCCTTTAGCCTAAAAGATATTTATCTCCTCAAAAGTTCTCTGCTTAAAGTAACTTCTTGTAATGGATACCTTTGTAATCGTGACTGAGTAACTTGAAACTCTTGGTGGCGGGTTTGTTAATGAGTGCATTTAGTGAAAAGTTCCTATTTTAGAATTGTTATTTTGGGTGCTATTTTTTCCTGGTTGCTTGATATTTATGGTTTTCCATACTTCCCTTAATGTCTTGGAAATGTAAGTAATTTGTGTATTTTGAACAAAAAAGGTGCTTTTTGGGGGGTTCATTTTGCAGATGGGATTTTATATACCAGTGCATCCCCCAAGGTTATACTCGTGTATAAACATCACAGTATAGTGAAGTTTGAATACTGTGAAGTACTTAAAAGATTCAAAGTTTTGTTGCAAGCCTTGGTGCTACATTTTGCTCATTTGAGGTGATCATTACTTTGAGTAGAAAGATTATAAGAAATTTGACTGACTAAATCATTACCAAAATAACTTGCCTCAGAAGGGTGTTTTCTCGAGTATTTTTGCAGTCAATGATTATGGGCTGTTGTGTGCATCACTTTTACATGTAAAGTGCAATTGGGAGGCTCTAGGTAGATAGTGTTTTCCTTCATTGTAATTACATTTTATCCTCTATGTGCAATCCTCTTCTTTTCCATCAACTCTGTTTTTTTTTTCCGGAAAACACTAATCATTAGATAACTACTGAAAAGCACCTTGATTCATTTTTGTTTCTCTTCAGGAAAAAAGACTGATATTGATAGAGTGCTGAAGCTGCTTCCTGAGTGGTCGAAAGTGGTTAGTTAGAGTTTTATCCACTTGGCTTAATTGACTCACCTCATGTCGTTTGATTGATTCTCTATCTGCAGTCATTAGTGACTCCAAGACAACTGCTTCTGTTCTTACTGTTGTGGGCAAACTTCTTTGAATTTGCTTTTGTTGCTTGATCATTTATCAGTCTTGGTTGATGTAACATATCTCCCACTTGAAATCTGTCATATGTTGTCACCAGTACTCTTTACTTGCACCTAAAACCATGAAAGAAATATGACAATTGATTTGATCATTGCTTGTCCAGCAATTTCTTGTTTTCCTTGTACTCTTTGTACAATGTGCACAAGGCTAAAGTTTGCAGCAAGACATCAACTAGGATGGATGTTATAGCTTAGCATATGGTCTTATCATTAGACTATATTTGTTATTCAGTGATACAAATGTACTGCTTGCTTAGTATATTGCCCTTCTTCACATATCACTTGGACATGCCTAATTTGAGCCTATTGTAGGTTGAAGATTGGAAGGTGATGATTGGACCATTGATTGACAAGCTTTTTGCTGAGCCATCAAATGCAGTAATAGTCAGGTTCCTAAGTTCCATAAGCGAGCACCTGGCAAGTGCAACAGATTTTGTTTTTCAAAGGATTATTTCTTACTCACGAAGGCAGAAGGAGTGAGTGATTCTATTGATCTTTCCTACTGCTATAATTAGGAAGAAACTATCTGTTATAAGCATTTCCTTGGTCTGGGTGAGTTCTTTTCTAAGTGGTAGAATAGGAGGAGAATATGTGCGTAGATTCATTGTACTTTAATAAGTTTAGGTGGTTCACTACAGGGAAAGGAAGATGGACTTGTATATGGTGTTTATTGACCTAGAAAAAGCGTATGACAAAGTTATGAGAGAGGTTCTATGGAGTTGTTTGGAGACTAGATGTGTTCCAATCATGTACATTAGGGCTATTAAGGTTTGTATGATGGAGCTAAGACCCGGGCTAGGTGACGACATTGGAGGAGACTCAGGTCACTTTCAAGTTGTGATGGAGTTGCATTAGGGATCGACTCTTAGCCTGTTTTTATTTTCTTTGGTGATGGATGTTCTGACACGACACATAATAGGGGAGGTACCTTGGTGCATATTATTTGCCGATGACATTGTATTGATTGACGAGACGTGTCGCAGAGTTAACGACAAGCTAGAGGTGTGGAGACAAACCTTGGAGTCTAAAGGTTTTAGGTTGAGCACCGTAAGACAGAGTATGTGGAGTGCAAGTTTAGTAATGTGCCTCATGTAGCTGATGTGGAAGTGAGGTTGGATTCTTGAGTCATCCTTTAAGGGTTTCAAGTACTTCGGGGCAATTATCTAAGGCAATAGGGAGATTGACGAGAATGTCACACATCGCATTGGTGCAGGGTGGTTGAGATGAAGGTTGATATAGTGTTATCAAAGGCGCGCTTAAGCCCTAAAGCGAGGCTCAAAACGTGTTGAGCGCTTCGCCTCGCTTTATGTGTGCTTCAGTGTTGTCATCAAGGTTCTAAGACAAACATTTCCTTGCCAATGAGCCTCTTATGAAGAAGTGACACTAAATAATTGATATTTGACTTTATCATAATATTTTTTCTTTGGTCATATATTTGTCATTCATATTTATAATTATTAGTCTTGGCTAAACATATATATTTGTATTCTTTTCTCCCTTTGCGCCTTTTTTCATTAAAGCCCACGCTTTATTTGCGCTTTGCGCTTAAAGCCCCCACGGACCTTAGAGCTTTTTTGCGCTTTTCGCTTTTGATAACACTGGGTTGATATCCGGTGTCTTATGTGATAAGAAGGTGCCACTAAGACCAAAAGGTAAGTTGGTAAGTTCTACAAATAGTAGTTAGACCGGCTTTGTTGTATAGTGTTGAGTATTGACCAGTCAATGAACTCTCATGTCTAGAAGATGGAAGTTGTGGAAATGAGGATGTTGAGATGAATGTGTGGGCTTACTAGGATATATATGGTCAGAAATGAAGATACTCAAACTTAGGTGGAAGTGACCTTCATGGCTGACAAGATGTGGGAGGCTAGACTGAGATGGTTTGGACATGTCAAGAGGAGATGATAGACTCTCCAATGAGGAGGTGTGAGAGGTTGTCATTGGAGGGACTGAAGAGAGGTAGATGTACGACGAACAAGTATTGAGTAGAGGTGATCAACGTTCAACTTACCAAAGGCATGACCCTTGATAGGAGCATGCGTAGGTCAAGGATTCTAGAAGGCTAGTCGGAAATGCTCTCGCGTCTTGTCTCTTCAGCTAGTAGTATTAATATTATTTTCAGTATTTTTATTATTTTACTATTATCCATATTTCTCACTCTTTGTTTTCGATTGTTACTTGTTGTCTCGTGCCTATATGTTTTTACTATCCTGCCATTGGTACTACCTTTTTTTTTTGGTTAAACCATTGTTGCTGTTTATGTCTTCATATATGTTGTGTTTTTTTCTTTAAACAAAGACACTGAGCATAGGAGTAGATCTCCACCAAACAAAGAAAAAAAGGGGTCCTCCTATCTGAAAGGGATAAAGTTTGTGTTCACTCTACCCTCTCCGAACCCCACTTGTGGGACTATACTGTATGTTGTTGTTGTTCAATATTATATATTATAGGATACCTTAGGATATTATAGAATACTTATTTACCTTATTAATGTAGATTATGATCATCTACCATATCATATGTAGCCTGTTAGATAGCATATGTGTAACATAGTAGGTAACTTGATTTACTCTTAAATTTACTCCTATTTTTAATTAGGTATTGATTTATATTGATTAGGTATTGATTTATATTGATTAGGTATTGATTTGCATTGATTTTCTTTCCTTTTTAGGGCATGTATACTTAGCTATTTAAACCGCACTAGCTTGTGGGAATAATCAGGTTGAGTTCTCTCTCAAACTCTTATCTTCTCACATTGTATCAGAGCTTTCTTTAGTGAGAAATTAAGAGTAAAATAACAAAACAAAATTGCTGAGGATTTTTCAGCAAAACCTCCAATGTTCTGCGATTCTGACACTCTCTAGGGGTATTGTGCATATATAAGTACCACCATTACGATCGGAATCCTCACGTGTGATGTTTTTTGGCCACTCCTCCAGCAGTTTTCCAGATCTGTTGTTTAGATTTTTTTTCTAGAATCTACTTTATTTTTGGACACAGATAGATTTGTTACATGTCTCTCGGATCCGATATGTTTAGCACTAAATCAGTGGGCTCCAGTAATCAATCATTCTCTTTGTCTGAGGTAGAATACAATGATTTTCTTCAGTATCAGGCGAGTAAGCAGACATCTTCATCAATAGCTTCCGTTGCCTAGATTGGTAATCTGGTTAATTTTGTTGCTTGTATCTCACAGTCCACCACATAAAGGAAGTATGCACGTGATATTCTTGAAGTGGGATGACAGATTGTAGGACTATTAATTCGCCAATGGATTCAACTGTTAAGCTCCTACCAGGTCAGGGGGAGCCTCTTAGCGATCCAGGAAGATATAGAAGGCTAGTAGGAAAGTTGAATTATCTCGCAGTGATTTGACCTGATATTACCTTCCCGGTTAGTGTTGGAAGTTAGTTCTTGAATTCTCCTTGTAACAGTTATTGGAATGTAGTTATTCACATTCTTCGATACATAAAATGTGCTCCAAGGAAATGAATGCTTTAAGAAGATCGAGGACATGAGAAAATTGTTGGATATTAGATGCAGACTGGGCAGGGTCACCCTTGATAGACGATCTGCTTTTGGATAGTGTTCTAGTTGGGGGAAATTTGGTGTCTTGGGAAAGTAAGAAACAAAATGTGGTTGCTAGATCTAGTGCAGAAGCAGAAAATTGGGCTATGGCAGTGGCAACATGTGAACTCATATGGATCAAGCAACTACTGAAAGAGTTGAAATTTGGAGATACTAAAGGAATGGAACTTGTGTGCGGTAGTGAAGCTGCACTTCACATTGTAGCGAATCCAGTATGTCATGGGAGGACCAAACACATAGAGATTGATTGTTATTTTGTCAGAGAAAAGGTACTCTCAATAGACATCATCACTAGGTTCGTGCGGTCAAGTGATCAACTTGCAGACGTATTCAGCAAGTCCTTAGCCAGTCCCAAAACAAGTTATATATGTAACAAGCTTGGTACATATAATTTGTATGCACCAACTTGAAGGGGAGTGTTAGAATCCTAGGAATATTCTATAA
Source organism: Solanum acaule (assembly GCA_036250505.1). Classification (NCBI taxonomy): domain Eukaryota; kingdom Viridiplantae; phylum Streptophyta; class Magnoliopsida; order Solanales; family Solanaceae; genus Solanum; species Solanum acaule. The sequence continues at coordinate 26,826 of JAJOOR010003408.1, forward strand.
CATATATGTTAATATAGTAGGTAGCTTGATTTACTCTTAGATTTACTCCTATTTAAATTGGGTATTGATTTATATTGATTAAGTATTGATTTGGATTGATTTCCTTTCCTTTTTAGGATAAGTATACTTAACTATTTTAAAGCCCAATAGTTTGTCGGAATAATTAAGCAGAGTTCTCTCTCAAACTCTTGTCTTCTCACATATAAGAGTGCTTCTTCTAAAATTGTTACTTAAACAAATCCAAGTAGTTTGGGATTGATGCATAGTAGTTGTTGTTTTTTGATGAGGACAATAGTAATTCTTGATTTTGACCGACGAGTGTGATTGTTCAGTAATTTGGTTGTAGAAGAGTCACATATACAGGAATACGGTATGTTAGTACATAGTACTGTACTTTTAACACATACAATAATTACTACAATAGTGGAAAAGACAAGTTACTACCTGTACTTCCCTTTCAAGTTGTCTAAGACTTATAAATAAACTTTTCCGTATTCTTTGGAACTTCCCGATATTATCTCCATATAGATTTTATTCCAAAATAAATAAGGAAGTTTCTATTTGTGTAATATCGAATTAGGATAACTTGTGAAGGAGTGAGGGGGTAATAATCTTAAATAATCATATGAATACATGTATAATGTTTACATGTATAAAGTGTAATTGATGTTAATTAATAGGATTGTCTATAAAATCTTTAGCTTCTAAGTGCTAGAAGCTTATTCTGAGACATAGAAGAAGTTGATTCCTTAATGTAGATTTTGGATTGTTAGCTAGTGAAAGTACTTTGTGCAGTGCTCTGTGTATATGGCTTTTGTTTAACCAAGGGGGATATGGTATAACTTCTTAATGTAAGCCTTATCTGCACTTGCTTAATGTTGAATGAAATGCCAGTTTCCTCTTACAGTTTTGTTTCATTTGCTTACCAAGTTTGTAGACTGTGCAGCGAGCATGCAAGTTATTTATTTGGAGTAGGACTAGAATACTCACTGCAATAATAAATAAGTTTATATTCTTTGGAATTTTATTTTCTAAGCATTTTGATGTAGAGTTGATCATTTTGACTCTATGTCCAGCAGTCCTGATGAGGGTGTGTATCCGAACTATGATGCTCCAGAAGGACAGATCGATCTTTTTAATCGTCTCTGCCCATTGCTTGTAGTGAGGTTGCTTCCATTGCAAGTATTCAATGATCTTAACTCATCTGCTTTGTATGATGAACTTCCAACCAAACTTGCACATGGTACACTCTGTTGCTTTTAGTTGTAACCTGTTCTGTTATATTCTAACCCTAATCCATCCCCCCCCCCCCCCCCCCCCCCCC
>JAJOOR010003409.1:0-28879 GCA_036250505.1 Solanum acaule
ACAAAAATAGCTTTCTTAAGCCTAAAGTTAGGTGTTTGTATAATATTCCTGCAGCTCAAGTTTCCCTACTATAGTTTTTTCCCCTTCATTCGAGATATAATATCCACATTAAAATTTGACTAAATTAAAATTTACACATTTAGAGCTCAATTTTTAGAACAACGTCACATCCAATATAATTTTTCTATTCCCATAAGTTTGAGTTTGAAATTTCTGAATAAGGATAAAAAAAAATTTAAACCATTCCAACCACGACTCATGTTGATTCCTATGATTGTTGGTATTTTATTAAAATTGTTGTAGTGTTGAAGCATATGATTAGCTATAAGTTATTTTAATAGAATGATTTGGTTGGTGCGATTTTTAAAGTTTAAAATTAGAAACCTTGCCCATGTTTAGTCAACAAATGCATTAATTTATGTCTACGTCAAATAACAACCTTGCTATTTTAAGAAACATTAAAATAAATAAAATACTTACCAAGTTATAAATAATATGTCCCGTAAAAAATTACAAACTTTAATAAATAATAAGTAGAAAAAATTAACAAGTTATTTCATGTGTATAGTCACTTGAAAAGATTTTTTGAGTCCTTTGAACGTGGAATTTCTTTTTCATTTTTTTAAAATATGTATATTATAGATAAATTAAAAGAAAAATTCTATATATAGAGCTCAAATTTAATATTAAAAAAGTGAAATTGATCGAAATCTAAGATTTTTTTTTTTATATCTATTTTTCGGGGTTGGTCAATTTGAATTTGCATAGGATGTCTCATTTTTATTCACGCATACATATTCCACTTCATTCCCTATATTAATAAGAGTTATATTTGTTCTCTTTCCAACCACAACGAAACGTTTTCATCGTATGAGACTTTTCGAAGTGTTTTATTATCAAACATCATCATAATTTTTTAATTTACCTCTTAGAAAACAAATCACAATCCCTTTTTTTCTCAATATATAGTCTTTAATCGTCACTAATAATTTTTTTTTTATACTTTGAATACTTGATCGATCCATACTTACTTTCATTATGTCAATTACTATTGTTGGAGGCATATCACTATATTAAGATGAATTCATTTTCAAAATACGAATCTAAAATCTCTAATTTAAAATGAAGAAATATATATCACCTTATTATAAGGTCTGGTGATAAATTCAAGATTATTTCATTTGACCATTACATTATCAGGTTGGTATATAATTAGTATGATGTGATAATTGCAAGATTTTGTGTCATATTAATTTGGAGTTTATTAAGCTTGAAAAAATGAATGTGTTTCATTAATTTGAGTCTAAATTGTGACAACAAAAGGTCAACCACCCTTTTTGGACACAAGATTTGAAAGTGACTATTAAGTTTAACAAATCAAGAAGTTCAAATATCAATTATATATCTTCCATTCATTTGGTACCATCTAAATTTATAATCTAGATACCTTTAATGAATTTATTTTTAAAAATTAAGATGTATGAATTTATATATGTAGTAATTATTGATAAATATTTACTCTAAATCTATATATTAGTCTAATAAAACTTTTTTTCTCCACATGTGTATATAGACGTATTACGTATATAACAGATGTCAAGAAGAACAAAAGTCCTTGGACACGTAATTGATCTTGATGTCCTTTCTTCGTAGATTATTAGCCTCGAATACTTATTTACCAAAAGGACATTGTGTAAGTTGCATGAAATCTATTTTCCAACTTCTTCCTTATTCCCAAAATCCTATTTCTTTATTCTAATTCATTTTAAATCCACTCAAAATAGAATTTTCCAAAAATAGGATTTGTTTATTTCTCCCTCTCTCTCTCTCTATATATATATATATAGTCTTTTTTCCCCTCCCTTGAAAGGATAAGACACATGTACTTGGTTCTATCAGTTCATTATTATGAATAATTTCTACCATGGATAAGACTAATGACATATACAATACTTGAATTTTTAATATAAATGCTAAATAGTTGGTTCTCCTCCTTATTTTTCTTTATTTATAACTTGATGAATACAAATATAGTACATAATCAAAATATATTAACAGAAAAACCTAATTTATAAGGGTGATATAAATTCTTTTTCTGGCTAGAATGGAATTAATAAAGTGAACGTAATATAAAATATGAGAACTTAATTAAAACACAATTGTAACTAAAGATTGTTTTATAGTAATTATATTTTACAATTATATTTCACTATTCCAGCCATGTTTTCATGTTGTGTTTTATTATTTATTCTCTAGAATAATATTTTGTTGTAGCGGCTAAAATAATTTCAAACAAATAATATTATTATAAAGAGGTTTGATTATATCATTGTTAAAATATAATAAATTATTCACTAATCAAAATTTTATGAGTTCAAGCCTTGAATGTAATGTCTAATGCTTGCATTAAGATAGATTGTATAACACACATCTCTTGGAAAGATTTTTTCTGAATTTTGTGTAAATACAAAATACTTGATGTACCATGTTATGCACTTTACTAACTAATCAAAATTCCAATAGTTAAACATAGTATTTATTAAAAGTGTCTATTTGTATTTATTTAATTAAAAACTTTGAATAGTAATAATAATAATAATAATACGTAGGGGGACCTTGGCCCAAGTTATTCACATGATAATTCGAGGACATACAGATCCCCAATAGTTTTAGTATTTGCCACCGACACAAATAAAATAAAAAAATAAAATTTAATTATTTAAATTATAATTATCATAAAAAGCCAAAAAATTGATGGAGTAAACTGTCAAATCAAAATCTGCTGTCTAACGTCTTTTTTTTTTTTTTTTTTTTAAATAATAATAATTAACAACGTAAATAGAAAATGCTTAACGATATGGATTATTGGAGGATGGTCCGATCCCTTCATTCATAATTTAAAGTAACTTATGTGAGTGAAAAAAGTTAAATTGGGAACATAGATAAATGCTATAATATAATTGAATTTTAATAGCACAGTTAATTATTTAAACTTTTACTTTATTATCCTTTATAATTCTTAATCAACACTCAATACCAATCTTAAACACTAAATAAATAAAAATATAAATACAAATAACACAAGTTGATAATAATTCATACAATAAAGCAAATGAATAAAACTAAAACTAGAGAGACTGAATATGATCTCTCATATTTTTATTGTATGTTCCTTCGCTTTATCTTGATTGTTGTATCGTTGCGCAAATAAAAATACTAACACTAAATACAATAGCACAGCAACCAAATTTTACTACAAATTATATTATACATAATAATAAAAATATAGCTATAATTTATAATATGCAACTAAACTATAGTCATTTTTGAAATTTGCTTCTACTTTTGTGTCATGAACACTTTAGTTAATTGAAGAATATAATAATGTAATAGTAGTAGTGGTGATAAATTTATTTTTATTTTTATTTAATATTTATAATTATATTAAAATTTGACATATTAATAGGAATTAGCAATATTTTTTTTCTATTCATAAGAGTCGAACTCGAGACAAAAATTTTAAGAGCGCGTAATACAGAGACACAACAAAGGAGTAGAAAGACAGCTCAGGTTGTACTGAAAATTAATAGACAGGGAACAGAAACGTCATTATCATAATGTTGAGGTCCTTTTTCGTCTTTTCACACTTCCATCACCTTCATTTCATCACCATTTTCACTCTCACTCAAAAACACTCTGCTTCTGCAACTTCACACTCTCTCACACACACACTTTCTCTCTCTAAAAAATGGGTTCTCGAACCGGGTCACACCAGCTAAGCAACGGGTTGATAGTCTCGGGTCGACCCGAACAGCTCAAGGAACGTCAGCCCACAATGGGTTCTCGCGCAGTGCCGTACACCGGCGGTGATATCAAGAAGTCCGGTGAGCTTGGGAAAATGTACGGTGTTGGGGACTACCCGGGCCCACCACCAATTTTGAAACCTTCGTCAAGGGGATCATCTGCTTCACAGCATAACAGTGGATCCGTGAGATCCGGTCCGAATTCCGGTCCGGTTGGGCATAAACTCACTAACTCCGGTTCTATGCCGAAGAAATCATCTGGGTCTTTCTCCGGTCAGCTTATGACTCCGATTCAACCTACTGGTCTGATTACTTCTGGTCCGCTGAGTTCAAACACTGGTCGGCGGTCGGGTCAGCTTGAACCGGCTGCATCGTTTAAGAAAGTTGTGTATGGTTCGTCGGTGACGAGCTTAAATGATGAGATAAAGCTGGGTTTTAAAGTTTCAAAAGTGGCAATGTGGGTGTTTCTGGTGGTGGTGTTGATGGGTTTAGTAGTGGGTGCTTTTCTGATGGTGGCGGTGAAAAAGGCGGTAATTCTTGTTGCAGTAGCTGGAGTTTTAGCTCCTTTGGTGGTGATTTTACTGTGGAATTTCGCGTATAAAGAACGAGGATTGTTGGGTTATCTGAAGAGATATCCTGATGCTGAGCTTAGAGGTGCCATTGATGGACAATTTGTCAAGGTCACTGGGGTAATTTCACATCCATATTCTAGATTTGCTTATATTAGTTCTCAATTTGCATTCTTGTTTGTCGGGTTTTAACTGCACACGAAGCTTAAGAAAGTAAATGATTTTTGAATCTCGTGGTCATGTATTGAAATGTCCTTTTAATCTTGTGTGGTCTTAAACATGCCAGGTGTAAAGTTGAAATTCGGTTGCAAAAATAAGTAAAGCACATTCTTTTTGAAGCACACTAAAAAGGAAAGTAACACAAACAAATTGAAACAAGGAGTATTGAGTATGATTTGGTGAGGTTGATATGTCTAATTCTTGTCTTTAGTTATGGTTTTGTCATTAGGTGGTAGTTGATAACTTAATTGTAGTTGATTTAGCAGGGACATAACTAATGCTAGTTTTGAGATTTACCATTTTGTCCTTGGAGGTATAGGTTAGTAAAGATTGCTTATTTATGTTCTGGAATGAGATTCTATATGTGAGGATCTTTATTGTTCTTTCATTTTGAGTTGGAAAGAAATATATGTTCATATTGGTTTAGTTAGAAGTAACCAAGATTCTGCTTAACGGTGGGTTAAAGCATACAACTTTATCCGTGGTTGCAGAAGTATAGATACTCTAAACAGTTTCTAGGTTCTTGATGGGGCAGATTTGTTGTAGGAATGTCAGAGGGGATAGTGTCATGACACAAACCTATGGGATCCGTGACAGGCACCTGGTCACTACCCTTGCCAAGCCAACCTGGCTTATTGACATTCCAAGGCAATAAACCGTAGTTAAAATACCGATAGAATCCATAAGATAGAGTAAACTAGCTAAATAAATCCCATGGTACACTGATATAATCCAAAGTACTAGTTTGGACACAACTTGTTGACATAAATGAAACAAAAATAGAAAGTAAGCAGAGCCGCCACAGTAGAAGAGTGGATGGTTCATCTCTGTGTGGAAACTCGATGTAATCTACTAGCCACACTGCTCACTAATGCTAGGCATCCAATCTGCATTTTATGCAATTTTTGGTCGTAAGATATTTTAAATAGTTTTCAAATTTAAGGAAAACTGAAATACATTGAGTTAGTGACGAAAGAGTATTTAAATATATGTAAGGTTAGATTTTTTTTTTTTGATGTGCAATAAAATTCGTCTGGGACCAACCGCAGTCTTCGAAACTCGGGGTTAATGAGCTTCCCCCTCTTACCTTCTCTTCTTAAATATCAGCTTTAGTTGGCATGACGCAAGGCTCGAACATGTGACTGAAGTCACAAGTTTCTCAACCTTTCCCACTTGAACTAAGCTCTGGGAGCTATGATTGAAGGCTCTTTTAAATGTGAAATACTTTAGTAGGAAAACTCTGTAATTAGTAGAGGTGTGTAGAAACTGACCCGGACACCATAGTTTATAAAAAGATCCATTTTAGTAGGATAGTTTAGATCAAGGTGAAAAGTAAATCCTCATGGTTGGTATCCTTTTTTTTTTTTTTAGAAAATGGCAAAAGTATTATAAGTAAAGGTACAAAAGTACAGGACTTTATAAAGACCAAAAGAAACTAAGCTACATCAAATATGCTCATTACTTCCTTCCTCCAAACATTTCTAGAAAATCCATGTACTGTTCCATACCCATAATTTGCCTACTTTTACACCAGAAAACAGACCATGAGATTGTTCTTGATTCTAGAAATGCGACATTTTTGGCCTTCAGAACAAGCTCTATCCTTTCTGATTATAGAGAAATGCATAAAGGAACAGGTGAAACATATCTGTTTCAGATCCTTCTTAAATTCCTGTCCCTGCCAGCATTCTAGCAAACCCCTACAGCATGCTATTAAGCATTTTACAGGAATACCGCTTGAAAAGGAAATTATTTTACTGGTGTATGTTTGAAAGGTTCATGAACCTTAAGCACTCCTAAATAGAAAGTAGAACGATGAATCTGGGTTTAAATTGTATTTATGTATCCGCTGAGGGTCTTTTGTTTGGTGATAAGAGCAAAATACGTAATGTGTTGGTTAGGAGTACGTCACGAGTTTGAATCCTGTTGGTGAACTAAAATCTTGGTATTTAAATGGAGAAGGGTAGAGGGACAAGTCCATTATTTATCAAGTATCAAACCTTGTGTCGACTCTCCCTTGGAAATCTCTCAGTTATAAATCAGTTTGCAGGAGTCCATCTTTAAGGTTCCATGGTAATCATCCTTCTCAGACTGCAAGAGTACTTAGAATATGGTGGTTATTGGTTAACCTGTGCGATTGAATGTCTACTTCTATCACCCAAAATGAATTTTATATTCCTCCTTAAAAATTACTCTCAAGTTCAGAAATTGGCATATGAGGTGGGTTCTGCATATTTGGCTGGACACTCTACAGAATTACTTGCACATTTTCTGATTAAAAAAATATTCTCACATTTGAGATCCTTTGAAGGAGAATTCTACAGAGATTAGCTCACATTTTTTTTTTCACAGTTATTAATGATTGTTTTGAATTTTCATAGCATACTATTAGGGTGTAGTCAGATATCCAATTCTACATTGAATTCCGAGAACAATATGAAGGGTATAATATATTGTTTTGTGTAGGTTGTCACTTGTGGAAGTATCCCACTTGAAACTTCTTTTCAGCGGACAGCAAGATGTGTATATGCTTCAACAGAACTGGACGAGTACAAAGGTTGGGGTGGAAAATCAGCAAATCCTAGCCACCATTGCTTCTCATGGGGACGCAGGCATTCAGAGGTTAGTTTTGCATATATTAACGATTGCATTTATAGGTTTATTTGGCAGACTGAATTGGTGTTAACAATGTTGGTGTTTTATTACAAGTATCATATTATTCTTTTATAACACAGTTGCAAAGATATACTTGCTGGGCCCTTGTATCAATATATCCCCCATGAGAAGTTTTGTAATGCTTCCAAGTGACTGCCATAGTATTATAGTTTTATTATGTAGGAACTTGAATAAAGTTATATCAACTTGATGAACTGAAAGATTGAGAGCCAGGGCATGTGGGGAGCCCATAGACTGTTGCTGTTCAAGGTTGAACAATCGGGAGTTGTTTGGTGGAGTGTATAAGAATAGTGTGGAGTAGGGTATATTAGTAATGCTGATATTATTTCTTATACCTTTTTTTGGTTTGATGTATTAAAAATAACATGCATTGCATAATTTTTAAAATATAAGTTGTTTGTTTACAAAAATACCCCCACAAAATACAGTGGAAAGGATGTGTAAAAGGTTTTGAGGGGCAATTGTATCTTTTAACCATGCTAATGCAGGCACTAAAAATTCTAATATCATGGTTGTCATGCATTAGTTATACATAGTATAATACAAAATAGAGAGGTTGAAAAAGTGTACCAAACAAGATATTAGTAATACACAAAGCTAATACATGTATTATGTTTTCTAATATATCCTACCAAATGACGACTTAGTGCTACATGTTAACCCTTGCAAGTTCATAGAATGTCAAAGGGCCTGCCACGGGTTATCACTGTTCAAGGTTGAACAAATTTACATGACATGCCAACACCCTCAAGTTTGTATAATGTCAACAGGCCTCCTGATCAACATCATATGCTAACAACTTGACTTATTCAATATCAGTAACTTCATCATATGCTAAATTTCTGACTAAGGCTTTAGCTGGTTAGCTTTTGCATGGTTGTTGACTTTGTGTTGCTGCAGTATTAGTGATAGTAAATTCTTCTGATGCTGTCTGAACACCCAAGACATAGATGCTTCTTGCCAACTGGGTTTCTGTATTGGCCCCAACTCCAAATATTTCATCCAAAACTCCTATCAGAAATTCATGGGTTGTTTTTACCTTTTGATAACAGAAACATGTGGCTGATTTCTACATCTCGGACTTCCAGTCTGGATTAAGAGCTATAGTGAAGGCAGGTTACGGAGCAAAAGTTGTCCCATTTGTCAAGCCAACTACAGTCATTGATGTAACAAAGAATAACAAAGAGTTGTCTCCCAACTTCCTGCGCTGGCTTGCTGACCGGAGCCTCTCAAGTGATGACCGCATAATGCGCCTCAAAGAAGGGTAAGTTGTGGATTGTGGGTTTATCTCAGCAATTTCACGAATTTGATAGATCATATTTACGTGACTTCATTATAAATTTGTGACAACTTTCTGAGACTTAGCTGATTCTTTATGGTTGCTCCTAATGACAGTTACATCAAAGAAGGAAGCACCGTAAGTGTAATGGGGCTTGTAAGGCGCCATGAGAACGTCCTAATGATTGTTCCACCAGTAGACCCTATTTCAACAGGTTGTCAATGGACCCGCTGTCTTCTCCCTACTTACATCGAAGGTCTCATCTTGACATGTGACGACAGTCAAAATGCTGATGTGATCCCTGTATAAGTTTGCTCATATAGTTTCAATTTTGATTTCTGATAAGTCATGGCGAAAGATTTGAGCAGATGGCTACTCGAGGACAGCATAGCCTCGGTTATGCCCTGATAATCCATAGGGAACATGAGCAGAGAAACACTGAAGATTGTAGATGTCTAAAGTTTATCTTCCCAAGTTTTAGCTGATATCCGGAAGGATGAGGAGGATAGAAGCGTGCTATATCTTAAGCAGCTACGCGTGATGTATTGTGCTAATCTCTATCTGGTGTGATTTCAGCTACTTACTTTATTATGTATATAAAACTATCCAGGTGTTTATATATGTTCATATCTTTGTTCAGCTTTCATTTCATATGCACATTTGCCTGTGGGATTCTCTGTAGAATAAGTAGTTTCCATATCAGTGTAATGATTCAGCTTCTCTTATAATTGTATAAGTAATACTATTACTATTTCATTAATTCCTAATATCTACTATCACCAGCTATTAATGAAAAGTTTATTTCTCACTTTTTCTTATACTTGAGCCGACGGTCTATTAGAAACAACCTCCCTACACTTATAAGGTTGGGGCAAGACTGCGTAAACTTCTCATTGGGATAAAGTGATGAACTGATAAGGATACATGTGAACAAGCCAATGTTTAGATATTTATGGTCCTAATAGATGCATTTTTGAGATGGTAATATGTGCTTATTATCATCTTGCAACCTGACGTTTGCAAAACTATTGGAAAAAATAATATAAACAAGAGCACACTTTCCAAACTTCCAAGGCTATTCACCTTAATCAAACTTCTGTTGATTATTATCTATCAGTTGAGATAAAAGTTGAACATCTTGTAGCTATTTGCTCTCAAGGTGAATAGAGCTAAAAGAAAGTTCTACAAAAGCAAGGAATAAGGTAATGAAACTCCGGTGTGGGCTTCTGCTGTTGTAACGACAGGCAGAGAGCAGTGTCTTATTGGTCTGATTCATGCTTCCCCTTGGTATCGGTCACAGGACTTGCATAACATCAAAAGCATGTCCGCCCTAGGCTGATGCAAGATAACTAAAACCAGAAGGAGAGGCACTGCAATCGAGAAGTTAAAGTCTGGAAGGCATTCCTCCAGCAACAACCAGAGTTTCTCCGGTTACATAAGAAGCATCATCAGAAGCCAAATAAGCAACAGCAGCCGCCATATCTTGTGTTGTTCCAAGCCTATTGAGTAATGTCTTACCCTCAATATCTCTCCTCTAAACACAATCAGCAACTAGTTAGTAAGTAAATAGCGAATATTCACAAGAGATTTAATTTAATAAGAACTTACCACTTGTTCATTACTTGTGATGAAATCAGTAAAATGTGTAGGTACAAAACCCGGTGCTACACAGTTTACACGAGTATCTGGACTCATTTCAGCTGCAAGAGCCTGGCTTTCCAAACAAGACAATAAGAAGAAAGCACTAATAGTATGATATACTCCATAGATTAGTTACTCACTCATGTGCCAGGGATGCCAAGTTAAACATTAGTACCTTGGTAAGTCCGAGTAGTGCAGTTTTTGTTACCCCATACATACCCATTGAAGCTGGTGGGGAGTAACCAGAAATTGAGGAAATCAGAACAACTGATGAACCCTTCTTAAGGTATGGAGCTGCATCCTATAAACAGATGAGCGCAATAGCAGAACATGAAGGAATTCGAGAATTTGGAGTATATATATGGAAATATGTGAATACTAGAACAAATATGCTCCACACCACACAACTTACTTGTAGTAATAGTATAGCGGCCTTGACATTGATATCCCACAGCTTGTCAATGACTGATGCTTTAGTTTCTAATATTGCATCTACTGAAGGATTGACAGCGGCATTTGACACAACCACGTCTAGTTTCCCATATTTCTTAAAAATTACAAACGAAAGTAGTAAGCATTGATTGACTTGTCATTGAAAAACCATTCCCAAGCATCATTTCATACCTGAATGGTCTTGTCTATCAAATTCTTCCTCTGTTGTGCATTTGAGACATGACATACTAATCCCAACACTTCAATTCCTCTATCTCTCAGTTTCTTTACTGCTTCATCTACATTTTCCTGTAGAAGTCAAAACCTCATTATGAAGAGATTAAACAATACACATATACAGAAAAAAACACAAACCTGTTTGCGAGAGGAGATAACAACAGAAGCACCTTCAAATCCAAGTCTCTCAGCTATGCTAAATCCAATACCTTGTGTAGCAGCTGTAACAATCACCACTTTCCCTTCAAATCTTTTCTCCATTTTTATATGATTTTTGTGATTACATAGAGAAATATGAGACTTACTTCTTCTTCTTCTTGGATTGACGCTTGTGAATTTAATACCAATAATCAAATCACCGATGTCAACATTAATTAGCCGGAAAAATATGTCATGACTCATGACAGGCTGTTTAAAGGTCGGTCCCCCCAAAAAGTACAAAATTATCCTTCTTTCTATCTTTCGGCCCTAAAATACCTTTTTGCCCTCATCACTAATTCATAACCTTAAGGGGTTTCAGTGGTGAAATGTGGAGAGGGCGATGGTATGTACCCGAACTCAGAGTCTTAAATCTCAGGAGCAATAGCCTCACGGCTCCTTCTGTTGGAAATGCCACAAAAATGATGAACTTCAGTTTGTCTGGGAATAGAGTCAGCGGCAACATTCCAAAGGAGGTCGGTAATCTCAGCCAACTTGCAAACGATGACGACGTTGTGAATTTAATATTAATAATCAAATCATAAAAATCACCAAAAAAGTCAACATTATTAATTAGGCAGAAAAATGTGTCATGAGTGGGGTATTCGTGGTTCGATTATTGATTAAAATTAAAACTAAACCAATCTAGTTGGTTTTTAAATTTTTTAAAACCAAACCAAACCAAACGAAAAAAAATAACAGTCAATTTAGTTCAATTTTTTTGGTTTATTCGGTTTGAAAGTAATATTTTTTTCGGGACGTACTTATCTCGATAGACACAAACACTTAGTACATGAGCAATCCACAAAAAACTATTGTCGATTTAATTAAGCAATACTAACTTATCGGTTAGCAAGATAGGTAAAGACAAATGAATTTTGATAGACTTGGACTTAAAATTGTTATAGTTGGACTAAAGTGTTGCACTTGAGAAAATTGTAAAGTTAAAGATTTCAGTTAATTAAAATGTAACAAAATATTATATTTTATTTATGAATAATATATAAATAATTATAAAATTTGTTTCTAATTTTGTCGCTTCGGTTTGGTTATTTTTGCAGTTGTTTTTTAGTAAAACGAAACCAAATGGTATCGATTTTCAAAATTTAAACCCAAACCAACTATCGATTTTTTAAATTGGTTTGGTTCAGATTGCTGTTCGATTTGATTTTTTAACCATAACCATGAACAGCCCTATGAGTCATGACTTAGCTCAAAGGCTGTTTAATGGCCGGTCTGCCAAAAAAGTCATTTTAACTGATCATCATATCATATATTAGTATAAGTGGGAAGCTCCAAAGTAAAAAATTGAATTATCATTTTGTCTTTTTACTAAATTTAAATTTGATTAATTATTTAATTAAATACGAATATTTTAATTACATAATGGTAGAATTTAAGTCCTTAAGCCCTTTAATAATTAAATTATTATTTTCTTGATAAATGAGTACATTGATATTGCTTTTAATTATAATCATAATTTTCATAACGGAAGAATTTGAAAAGTTATGATTGATAAAACAATGTATATATCATCATCATCATATATCATATATATTATTAAAAGTGGGAAACTCCAAAGCGCAGAGTTGAATTATCATTTTATCCCTACATTCAATCATAGTATTATAAAATATTTAATAAATGAAATATTAAGTAGCTAATCATATTATATTATACTAAATACTAAAATGAGAAGGTGTTAAATTAATATAATGAGTAATTCACTTTTAAAAAACAATGCATTAATTTTCTTAGTTACTCTCAAAATGTTAAGAATCGAAAAGGTCACTTTGTATGGTTCAATGATATGGACTAGATTCTAATGGAGGTATAATGTATTCTTTCAAAATCAATGCATTGATTTCCTTAATTAATTTGAAAAAATGGATAAGTAATTTGAAAAGTTATCTTTCATGTATAATTATAGATCAGATTCATATGCTGCAGTATAAAATATATTTGAACAATCATTTTCAGCTAAACCTGCCCTTTGTCTAAAGATGTGGTGCCACGAGATATTCGATTTGAGAGTACCTTCTCATTGGGGCATGCCGGCAACATTGCGGCTGAGAACTATCTGGTAAAGTTATTTAGAAGCTAATGTATAATGCAATGAAGTCATAGAGATTTGTAAGAGTTACCTGGCACAATAATTTTATGGGTTACACAAAAGTTTAAGGAGAAATGCAAGCCACCCTTATTAGAAAATGAATTTATTTAGTTATATTTATTGTTATTACAAAGCACAATCTTATCATAAATTGATATGAGACGAAGTTGAAAGGATCATTCTTGACCCATTTGTTTTATCGGGGAGTCAGGTATAAGGCCGAGAGGGTTCATTCAAATCATCTTTGATGGAAAATTACACTATTTATACATATTGTTTAAATAGTTTTTATGTATATATATAATAGATGTTGAACCTTTGTTTGTTTAGTTCTTCATATTTTGAACCCTTTTAGTGAAAATCATAGTTCTGCCACTGTTTTATTTAATAATATGTTTTTGTCACTGTTGATTCTATTATTAATGTCTTAAAATCATGTTCAATTTTGTACTAAATGACTATGGTTCATGTTGACTATTTGTTGCAATTTAGTGATTTTTTACACATAAATTTATGCTCAATATTGTAAGTGTCGTGAATCAGTCCTTGCTTGGATATACGTGCAACACACGTACTCAGATACTAGTTTCTCAAAAATCACTCGACTAACACATACTACAAAAAAAATAAAATGCATAGAGGAACAGTCAATCATATTTGTTTCGGATCCTTTTTAAATTCCTGTCCCCGCCAACACTCTAAGCAAACTCCTAATGCATGCTATTAAGCATTTTACAAGGAATACCTGATGAATTATAGAGTAATGAAATAGTAGACTGAGTATTCAAGATAGAAAGAAGAGGAAGAGGAGGAGAAGAAGAAGAAGAAGAGAAGATGAAGATTGATCATTTATTGTATTATTCAAGTTAATTCAATAATGAACAAGAGATCCTTTATATAGTACACTAACTAACTGCCTTAACAACTAACCTACTAACAGAATTAGTAACTAACTTACTATACACATGCATAACATAATATTCTAGATCATTGTATATCTTCAACACTCCCTCTCAAACTTGGTACTGCAAAGAGATTAGCCAGTCCAAGTTTGGATATCAAATAGACATGTTGAACTCTGTTTAGACTCTTAGTTAGAACATCAGCAGGTTGGTCATGTGTCGATATATACTGAGTCTTTATGAGACCTTGTTGAATCTTTTCCCTAATGAAATGACAGTCTATTTCTATGTGCTTGGTCCGTTCATGGTACACTGGATTAGCAACTATTTGAATGGCTGCTTTACTGTCACTAAATACTGTAACTGGTAGTTGAACTTGAACTCCAAGATCTGTAATAAGGCCTACAATCCAAGTTAACTCAGCTACTGTGGAAACTAGACTCTTATATTCTGATTCAGCCGAACTTCTAGATACAGTGGACTGTTTCTTTGACTTCCATGAGATCAATGAGTCCCCAAGCTGAATAGTAAATCCTAAAATATATTTTCTGGAAAAAGTACAAGCAGCCCAATCTGCATCACAATAGGCTGTGAGAATATCTTTCTTGTTGCTCGATAGTAACAACCCTTGTCCTGATTTTCCTTTTATATATTTGACTATTCTAAGTGTTGCATCCATGTGAGTTTGTTTTGGTGTCTGCAAAAACTGACTAAGTGTTTGAACACTCTAGGATATGTCTGGTCTGGTTACTGTAAGATATATAAGTTTTCTAATAAGTCTTTGATATGCTCCTTGATCAGCTAGTGCTTCATTACTCTAACTTGGACCTTCCTTGATATGCTGATCATATTCAATGGTAGTTAGTTTTGTAGTTGTGTCCATAAGAGTGGATGATGGTTTTGCTGCACTTAGTCCAGTTTCTGATATAAGCTCAAGGGCATACTTGCTTTGATGCATTATAATACCTTGTTGAGACCTTGGAATTTCTATGCCCAGAAAATACTTTAATTCACCAAGATCCTTCATTTTAAAGTTCTTGTGTAATGCTTCCTTGGTTGCTAGGATTTGACCCAAACTATCTCCAGTGACAAGTATGTCATCTATATATACTAACACAACAATTATTCCTTCATTTGTTTTCTTGATATATAAGGAGTGAGCAAACTGACTTTGTCTGAAACCACAATTGATTAATTCTTTGGATAACTTTGCATTCCATTGTCTTGGTGCTTGCTTTAATCCATATAAGGATTTTGAGAGTCTACATACACTCTCCCCCTGACTCTGAAATCCCTGAGGAAGGGACATGTAGATTTCATCCTCCAAGTCACCTTGTAAAAAAGCATTAAAAACATCCATTTGGTGAACATGCCAGTGTCTGGATGCTGCAATAGAAAACACAGTCCTTAGTGTGACCATTTTAACCACTGGACTGAATGTTTCTTGATAGTCAATGCCCTTCTTTTGGCTATAACCTTTTGCTACAAGCCTTGCTTTGAACCTTTCAACCTCACCAGTGGATTTGTACTTTACTTTATATATCCACTTACATCCAATTGGCTTCTTGCCTTCAGGTAGAGATACCACTGTCCAGGTGTTGTTGCTTTCAAGAGAAAACACTTCAACTTTTATTGCCTTTACCCACCTAGGATCCTTCACAGCTTCTTCATAGGTTGTAGGTTCCACTATGTTAGAGAACTGAGACAAATAACACTGGTATTTAGTAGAGATATTATCATAGGATAGATAGTTGGATAGTACATGAGGCACATTGTCATTGATACTTAAGGACACAAAATCTTTCATCCATGTAGGAGATTGTTTGCCCATACATGACTTTCTTCCAGGTACATGCTGAATATTCCTAGAGGCAGTTATTGGTGCAGGCACAACTGGAATATCATCATTTAGAGGATCTACACCCTGTGAGGTTTCCTCAACAGTTTGATTAGAATGTATAGTAGGACCTTGAAAGGTTTCTGATGCATTGTCTTCAATCAGCTCCTGAGACACTGGAGGAAATAACTGATACTGAGTATCCATAGTAGCTTTGAAAGGGAACATGTCTTCTCTGAAAGTTACTTCCCTATGAACAAAATTTTTTTTGTTAGTTAGATCAAATAAAATGTAACCTTTCTTTGTTTCGGAATATCCCATATGCACTGCATGCTTAGTTCTAGACATTAGTTTATCTTGTTCATGTAGTATCTTTACATGACATAAACAACCTAGCACTTTTAAGTGTGTAAGAGATGGTTTTCTGTTATGAAGCCTTTCATATGGAGACATGTTATGTAATATAGTAGAAGACATTCTATTAATCAAGTAAGTTGCAGTTTTACACAGTAACCCCAAAATTTGAGAGGAATATTAGTTTGCAATCTTATTGCTCTAGTTATTTCTAATATATGTTTGTGTTTTCTTTCTGGAATTCCATTTTGTTGAGGAGTATAAGAGCAAGATGTTTGATGTATGATGCCTAACTTAACTGTAACTCAACACACAATTGATTCACAAATTCAGTTCCATTATCAGTTCTTATCATTTTTATGCAAGTGTCAAATTGTGTTTTAACATAAGCAATAAAATGTTGAATAACCACAAGAGTATCATATTTAAGCTTAAGTAAGAACACCCAAGTCATTCTTGAAAAATCATCCACTATAGTTAAGACCCATTTTTGACCATCACAAGTAGGCACTTTATAAGGCCCCCACACATCCATATGCACAAGATCAACATGATTCTTACTAAAACTAGGTGATTTTATTGGAAAAGGCAACACTAGTTTGTCTAGCACATGGACATATAGAACACTTTCCAATAGTATCTTCTATGTAAGATTTTTGACTAGGAAACAAATGACACAACACTCTAGATAGATGACACATGACCAAGCCTATTATGACATAATTTTTTAGCAGCTTGATCAGTAGTAGCTTGACTTTTCTTAACAAAAAACATAGATGCATTTTTGCTCTGTCCAGGCACATTTGAATGACTCAGTAGATAGTAAAGGCCAGCTCTTTCTCTACCAATCTCCTTCACCTTTCCACTGTAGAGATCCTGAAAAACACAGAAGTTAGGATAAAAGGTAGCTGAACAATTGAGTTGCTTAGTTGCCTTTGAAACAGATAAGAGATTATACTTAAATTGTGGCAGATGATACACATCAAGAATAGTATTGTTAGGTGAGATATGACTAGAACCAGTGTGTGTGACCACATCTACATCCCCATTTGGCAATGCCACTCATTTGGAACTCACAAATTCAGATATAGAGTCTTTATTAAGAAGCTTTATATCTGAAGTCATGTGGTTGGTAGCCCCTGTGTCAATGATCCATTCAGGTGGACCAGAGTTCTTTCCAAGAGCATAATTCATACATGACATGTTAACTGTTGACACTGGCTGAGTTTGTTGTTCCAGCATTCTGCAAATTTGCTCATATTGCTCAGAGGTGAACCTTGGAGGCATGTGTTGCCCTGTAGAGCCAAGTGTGTCTGATTCTTCAGAAACAACAACATTGTGTGCTTCTTGGTTTGTATCTGTTATCATAAGAGTTGTACAACTTATTCTCAGCCCATCCTTTCACTTCACTATGTCTTGGATGTCCTGGTGGATACCCAACCAATCTGTAACAATCCACCTTGAAGTGACCCTTTAACTTGCAATGATCACATACTGCATTAGGATTATAATTTGATGTATATGCCTTTTATCCTTTCTGATAACTATTCTGATAGTTTTGATTAGTAGACTTGGAGTACATAGCTACATCAGAATTCCCAGGCATTGCACCCAATAATCCTGAGGCATTAACAACTTGAGCTACATTCTTCTTACTCTCATCACTCATCACCATTGAGTAGGCTGCATTTACTGATGGTAGAGGTACCATTAACAAGATTTGACTTCTTGCTTGAGAATATGTATCATTCAAGCCCATAAGGAATTGATAGAGCTTTTGCCTCTGTAGATCATTAGAAAATCCTTGGATCGTTCGCAATTA
Source organism: Solanum acaule (assembly GCA_036250505.1). NCBI lineage: Eukaryota > Viridiplantae > Streptophyta > Magnoliopsida > Solanales > Solanaceae > Solanum > Solanum acaule. Next base: position 18,083 of record JAJOOR010003409.1, read on the forward strand.
CATACAGGGAAGGGAACCATAGACTCAAACTCATCCCATAATTCCTTTAGCTTAGTGAAATAGACTGATACAGATTGAACTTCTTGAGACATAGTAGCTATTTCTTGATGGATGTTAAATGTTCTAGACCCATCTATCTTATCAAATCTTTCTTTTAAATCCTGCCAAACACCTTGAGCAGTAGTGGCATACACTACCCCACCAAGAAGACTACTTGAGACCGAATTCGTCAGCTAAGATAGGACTATGGCATTCACCCTTTCCCATTGACCCTACAGTTCAACAGGGAACCTTTCTTTATTCCAAGATCCATCGACCAAACCCACCTTGTTTCTTCCTAATAGTGCAATCCTAATAGACTTACTCCAAACCCCATAGTTTTCACTTCCTTTTAATTGAAACGAAATGATAGTCATACCTGAAACATCTGAATTGGACAGGTAAAGGGGATGATTGAAGTCTACCGGAGCCTGCAATCCTTGAATTATTAGAGGAACTCCATTTGCAATTTTTGAGTTCACTTGGTCTGCAGCATCATTGACTGTTGTATTTACCATTTTTGACTGATTTGAGTAGATAATTGCAGAAACACCAAGAATCACAATTCAGAGATCACAAATTCACACTTCAGAGTATACGATTCCTTCAGGATCGATTACAACTTAACTCTGTTGGCTAAGCTCTGATACCATGATGAATTATAGAGTAATGAAATAGTAGACTGAGTATTCAAGATAGAAAGAAGAGGAAGATGAGGAGAAGAAGAAGACGAAGAAGTAGAGAAGATGGAGATTAATCCTTTATTGTATTATTCAAGTTACTTCAATAATGAACAAGAGATCCTTTATATAGTACACTAACTAACTGCCTTAACAACTAACCTACTAACAAAATTAGTAACTAACTTACTATACACATGTATAACAGAATATTCTAGATCATTGTATATCCTCAACAATACCACAAATATTTTGGTTGTATTACTATAGTGGCAAATTCTTTTACTGGTGTATATTTGAGGTTGATGAAGCTTAAGCACTCCTAAATAGAAAAGTAGAATGATTAATATGGGTTTAAATTGCATTGCTGAGGGCCTTCTGTTTAGTGATAAGAGCACAATACGTGATGTGTATGTCATGAGTTAGTGACCTAAAATCTTGGTATTTAAATGGAGTAGGGTAGAGGGCAGGGTAAGTCCATTATTTACCAGGGCATGTGGGACAGTGGGAGCCCTTAGCCTGTTACTGTTCAAGGTTGAACAATTAGGAGTCGTTTTGGTGGAGTGTATAAGAATAGTGTGTGTTAGTGATGTTGGTATTAGTTAATGCTGAGACTATTCTTATGCATAGTTTGTTTCTCACTTTCTCTTCTACTTGAGCCGAGGGTCCATAAGAAACAACCTCCCTACACTTGTAAGGTAGGGGTAAGACTGCATAAACTTCTCATTGGGATAAAGTGATGAACTGATAAGGATACATGTGAACCTTTTCACCAAGCCAATGTTTAGATATTTATGGTCCTAATAGATGCAATTTCGAGATGGTAATATGTGCTTATTATCATCTTGCAATCTGACGTTTGCAAAACTATTGGAAAAAATAATATAAACAAGAGCACACTTGCCAAACTTCTAAGGCTATTCACCTTAATCAAACTTCTGTTGATTATTATCTATCAGTTGAGATAAAAGTTGAACATCTAAAAGAAAGAGGTTCTACAAAAGTAAGGAATAAGGTAATGAAACTCCGGTGTGGGCTTCTGCTGTTGTAACGACAGGCAGAGAGCAGTGTCTTAGTGTCTTATTGGTCTGATTCATGCTTCCCCTTGGTATCGGTCACGGGACTTGCATAACATCAAAAGCATGTCCGTCCTAGGCTGATGCAAGCTAACTAAAACCAGAAGGAGAGGCACTGCAATAGAGAAGTTAAAGTCTGGAAGGCATTCCTCCAGCAACAACCAGAGTTTCTCCAGTTACATAAGAAGCATCATCAGAAGCCAAATAAGCAACAGCAGCCGCCATATCTTGTATTGTTCCAAGCCTATTGAGTAATGTCTTACCTTCAATCTCTCTCCTCTAAACACAATCAGCAACTAGTTTAGTAAGTAAATAGTGAATATTTATAAGATTTTGCTATGAGTAAGATTTCATTTAATAAGAACTTACCACTTGTTCATTACTCGTGATGAAATCAGCAAAATGTGTAGGTACAAAACCCGGTGCTACACAGTTTACACGAGTATCTGGACTCATTTCAGCTGCAAGAGCCTGGCTTTCCAAATAAGACAATAAGAAGAAAGCACTAATAGGATATAATAGTTACTCATGTGCCAGGGATGCCAAGTTAAACATTAGTACCTTGGTAAGTCCGAGTAGCGCAGTTTTAGTCACTCCATACATACCCATTGAAGCTGGTGGGGAGTAACCAGAAATTGAGGAAATCAGAACAACTGATGAACCCTTCTTAAGGTAAGGAGCTGCATCCTATAAACAGTATAAAGATCAAAATATTGAGCGCAATAGCAGAACATGAAGGAAAAGAAAAGGAATTCAAGAATTTGAAGTATATGGAAATATGTGATACTAGAACAAATAGTCATTGCCTTTCAATGTATTCAATAAATGCTCGACGAAGTAACACATGCATTTGCAACGTTGTTGTCATGAATTTTTTATCATTAACTTACTTGTAGTAATAGTATAGCGGCCTTGACATTGATATCCCACAGCTTGTCAAGGACTGATGCTTTAGTTTCTAATATTGCATCTACTGAAGGATTGACAGCGGCATTTGACACAACCACATCTAGTTTCCCATATTTCTGAAAAATTACATATTTCAATTAACAAAGTTGGATCATACAAAGTAATAAGCATTGACTTCTCATTTTCCGTAGTTAGACATCAGAAAAACCAACTAGCTTTACATAACTTGTTAGATCAAAAACCATTTCCCAAGAAAATAACATACAATTGACCTAAGTTGCTCAGACTCTCCAAAAATGTTGCCACACCCGTGTCGGATCCTTCAAAAATACACTATCTTCAGAGGATCCGACACGCACCCGTCGACATTTTTGAAGAGTCCGAGCAACATAGCAATTGACCTCCGAGATATGCAAGCACAGACCAAGAAGTGTTAATTTACGACAGTATCATTTCAATTCATACCTGAATGGTCTTGTCTATCAAATTCTTCCTCTGTTGTGCATTTGAGACATGACATACTAATCCCAACACTTCAATTCCTCCATCTCTCAGTGTCTTTACTGCTTCATCTACATTTTCCTGTAAAATGAAATAGACACTACCTAAAGTCAAATCTTCAATATGAAGAGAGTAAACAATACACATATACAGAAAAGTTCAAGAAAAACAGTGACACTGTTTCTATTTCTTTGACACAATTTTTGTTACAAATTACTTGTAACTATAAAAAGTTTTGATCAGCTGAAATTCAAGTCGGTGTAAATTCTTTTTTCGATAACTCTAGTGTCCATGCCAGCCTGTGTACACGTCAATCAATTCTACATGGAATTTACTATCTCCCACCCACATAGGTAACTGCCCACCAAGGCTTGGACATATACGATTTGAATCTGAGACCTAAGGCACTAAAAGTTAATTCCTGAATCCAAACAAGTAACTACCCACCAAGGCTTGGACATATGCGATTTGAACATAACACCTAAGGCACTAAAAAGTTAATACCCGGATCCACACGGAATTAGATGTGTTCATCCTCTGTGGTTACAAAGTCACACGTTGGCAGTTGAAAAGATTGGGAAGCTACATATAAGATGTAGGATCTCTTAACGACGTAACACCTTTTTGAGTTAAACCGTGAGGTCTTGTCTTAAAATGGACAATATCACACCATGTTAAGAGTATCTTTGAGCTGATTTAGCCCAACAATCTGCCATTCATAGAGATCATGTGTATGTGTGTGTGTGAAATTCTAATAAGGGGAATTCTCAAATGACACAAAGCACCACGTTGGTAGCTGACAGATTGGGAAGCTTCATATAAGATGTAGGATCTCTTAACGACGTAATACTTTTTTGAGTTAAACCGTGAGGGCTTGGCTTAAAACGGACAATATAACACCATATTAAGAGTATATTTGAGCTGATTTAGCCCAACAATCCTCCATTAACAGGGATCATGTGTATGTGTGTGAAATTCTAAAAAAGTTCCAGCTCTTCAGTTCATCAAACCCATTTGTTAGTATATACAATCAGATGAAAGAAACGACATGAACTTTAACAAAATCTGCAAAAACCCATTTGAAGAATCACCCAAATTTTGGCAAGAAACAAACCCTTTTAGCATATACAACCAGATAAAAGGGATAAAGACATTAACTTTAAGCAAAATCTGAAATACCCAATTGAAGAATCATCCAAATTTCCAAAAAAACAAAAAAAAAACCCAAATTAATTTTTTTTTTTTGGAGTGAAGACAAAAAACCTGTTTGCGAGAGGAGATAACAACAGAAGCACCTTCAAATCCAAGTCTCTGAGCTATGCTAAATCCAATACCTTGTGTAGAAGCTGTTACAATCACCACTTTCCCTTCAAATCTTTTCCCAATTTTGTCCATTTTTCTATGAGATATGTGATTAGAGAGAGAGAGAAATATGAGATTTAGTCCTTCTTCTTCTTGGATAGACGATGACGACGTTGTGAATTTAATAATCAAATCATTAAAATCATCGATGTCAACCGTAATTAGGCGGAAAAATATGTCATGGCATAGCTCAAAGGGTCTTTAAAGGTCCGTCCACCAAAAAGTCAATTTGACTAATTTTCTAAAAATAGACTTAACACATATATAAAAAAAACAAAATAGTTAAAATCTTGAATTTTTATTTGGGGATGCGAAAATACTGAAAGAAGAGACGTTGATGATGAAAATTGAAAACGTAATAATTATTGGTCTTTAGGCTTGTGATGCTCGATTTGGCCAAGTTTGAAGGGCAACAGAGAAGGATGAGTAATTTTCAGAAAACTAATGATATCACACAGGAAAACACTTTATATCTTAAATTTCTATTTTGGGACACCGAGTACAGGTCATCTCACGTGTGAGACTTGGCCTGGCCTAGTTTGTGAGCCAACATAGTCAATTGACTGATTATTGGAAAAATCAATGAATTAACATATACAAAAAATTTTAAAATTCTTGAATTTCTATTTTGTGACACTGAAACTTTGCAAAAGAAAGACGCAACTAATGAATTTGCAATGAGTATTGGTTACTAGGGCCTATGGCCCCAGCTTGACCAAGTTTTGGGGGCCAACAGAGTCGGTCAACTAATTTTTGAAAAACGAATGCACTAATATACACCAAAAATGCTAAAGTATTGAATTCTTATTTCTTAACACTGAAACACTAAAAAAAGAGATGTCATTAATGAAAATGCAACGAGTAGAGGTCACTAGGCATGGATAAGCTTAGGGACCAACGGAGTCAAGCGACTAATTATTGAAAAATGCTTAAAATCATAAATTTCTATTTCATGACACCACAACGGTGAAAAATAGACGCCATTAATGAAAATGCAACGACTACTAGTAACTAGGCCTTTGAGGGTCGACCTTACCAAGTTTGGGCCAAGTAGTCAATCGACTAATATCTGAAAAATCAGTGGGCTAACACATACAAAAATGATTAAAATCTTGAATTCGAATTTTATATCACCGAAATATTAAAAAAGATATGTCATTAACGAAAATGCAATGAATACTGGTCACTAATCCTGTGAGGCCCAACCTGTCCAAGTTTAGGGGCCAACGGAGTCAGTCAACTAATTTTCAAAAAATCAGTGAACTAACACATTAAAAAAAGGCATAAAATCTTGAATTCCTATTTCATGACATCAAAAAGCTGGAAAAAAAGAGACGCCATTAATAAAATTGCAACAAGTACTGCTCCTAAAAGGTCTGACCTGGCCAAATTTGTGTACCAACAAAGTTGATCGACTATTTTTCAAAATATCAGTGGATCACAAAAAAAACACTTAAAATTTTGAATTCTTATTTCATGACACCAAAACGATGAAAAAGAAACATAATTAATGAAGATGCAATGAGTACTAGTTACCAGGACTGTGAGGCTCGGTCTGGACAAGTTTGGGGCTAGAAGAGTCGGTCGACTAATTTTTGAAAAGTTTGTGGAATAATACTCACGAAAAACTCTTAAAAACTCACCGGAGTCAAGCGACTATTAATTTCATTCTGGTTTCTTTCAAGCATTCAAAACATAATTACAAATAGATAAAGTAAAATAGGTTCAAATCACTCAAATGAAATTACAAATAATACATGACTCCAAGTAGTAAGTACTATACGACGACTTTACTAAAGAAACAAAAAACATCATATTAACTTGCAGCTCAGAAAAGAACACCATCCGAACAGATGCTGATCACTTTTATGTTTCCAGAAATGTGTTGTTGATTTTGTTAAGCCTCTTCACTACTTCTTTCATGCTTATTCTTGATCCTGGCATTTCCATTGTGCAGTCTAAACCCAATTCTATCATGGACGCAATGCAGATTTCACTTTTTGAAGTGATCAGTTCTTCCTTGGAAAAAAGATTGGTATCCACAACGTCCATCATAGTCCCTGAAAATGATTGTGTGATCCATTTCCTCAAGTCAAGATTTTCATTGCATATCTCTTCATCTGTTGGCCTTCTTCTTGTCAAAACCTCCATCAATATGATGCCGTAACTATAAACATCACCACTAGCAGATACTATTCCCTCCGAGCCATATTCTTAGAAAAGGTTTGAAAAAAAATTATTCAATTGAAATACAACAATAATTCTGCATAAATAAAGACTTGCTCTTTTTACTTTTAAAATTTGGAGAGGCTTAATTATGATAAGAGAAAATCAAAGAGAGTAGATTTTTTATACCTGGTGCAATGTATCCAGGAGTGCCTAATGTCTCGGTATAAGCCATGGACTTGCTTATTGCTAAAATTTTAGAGATTCCAAAATCACCAACATGAGCCACCATATCTTCATCCAAAAGAATATTGGCTGGCTTTAGGTCACAATGAACTATTGGAGTGGCATGACCATGATGTAGATATTCAACTGCCATAGCTGCATCAAGCATTACAGTGACTCTTTGATGAAGGTTCAAGTGTCGATCTTCTTTGTACAGCCAATTCTCAAGACTTCCATTGGGCATAAATTGCAGAACAAAGGCTCTTATATAGTCACTAGAACATGTAGTAATCACTGGAACAAGATTTCTGTGTCTAACATTTCTCATCACTTCACATTCGGTATCAAACCTTTTGCATACTTTCTCATTTTCCAAATCTAGAACCTTAATGGCCACTGCAGTTCCACTAGATAATGTTCCTTTGTACACAGAGCCAGAGCTTCCCTCACCAATTAAATTGGATTCATCAAAATTATTTGTTGCTCGTTGAATCTCGTGATAAGAAACTAAATGATGAGTCCTGATCTCCAGTACCTGTTCCACATCTTTTGACTTTCCTTTCTTCTGTTGTTTCATTATCCAAATTAAAACCAACAAGAATATCAAAAAGGATGCAATAACCACTGGAGTAATAATTTTTAGTAGAACCTCCTTAAGCTTTGATTGTTTTACAGGATTATTGATAGCACAAGCAGGAATCTCCAATATGTGCATTCCGCAAAGACCTTTGTTCCGAATAAATGATTGCAGAGTTGAATTTGCAAAAACGCCACCACTCGGTATTTCACCTTCTAAATCATTAAATGAAACATTAATGCCTTTAAGGTATGAGAGTTTTCCCAAAGACTTAGGAATAGTACCTGACAATACATTTAAAGACAAATCCAAGTATTCTAAGCTTATCAAGTTGGCAAAGGATAATGGAATTTGGCCAAAAAATGAGTTGTTTGATAGGTCAAGATACTGCAGGTTTTGGAGTTCCCCGAATCTGGTTGGTATCATTCCTGAAAAGTGGTTACTGGAAAGATATAGTTCTACAATGGCTTTCATTCCTCCAATATCTGATGGAACTTCTCCCTCTATTGAATTTTGTGACACACTTAGATAGAGAAGACCACTCATCTTCCAAAGGCTCAACGGAAATTTTGATGAAAATTTATTAGAACCCAAATAAAGCTTTTGTAGCATGCTAAGATTTCCTAAGCATTCTGGAATTAATCCAGAGAGCTCATTACCATTCAGAAATAATTGAACCAAATTAGATAAATGGCATACCGCCTCTGGAATATGTCCATGCAATTTATTGTTAGTTAGAAACAGACCTTGGAGTTGTTTAAGCTTACCAACATCAGAAGGAATACTCCCTGTCAAGTTGTTTCCTCGAAAGTCTAGTGTCATTAGACTGCTCATGTTGCTTATACCTGCGGGAATGAGGTCGTTGATGTGTGCATCTTGTATATTCAAGTATTCAAGATTAGATGAAAGATTCCCAATAGAATTGGGCAGAATGCCATTCAACGGATTTTCACCCACATCTATACATAGCAACATCCTACAGTCCGCCAAAGAATTGGAGAATAACAACTCACGCTCTCTTGGTTCATTGGTAAGTTGATTACGATGTAGTATGAGTGATCGCAGCTCATGAAGATTCCCCAAATTAGTAGGAATAGCTCCCGTGAGAGAGTTATGTTCTAGCGCCAGTATCTGAAGCTTGGAAGCATTTGTTATGAACAATGGAATTCCCCCTTCCAGCTGATTGACTCCCAACTCAAGTACTTTAAGGTTCGGAAGATGAAGACCTGTAGTGGTTGGAAATCTCCCGGAGAGGTTGTTGAAATTGAAAAGAATCACTTCCAAAGAAGATATGTTGAAAATAGCCTCTGGAATTTGACCAATAAGATTAGAATTATTGGAAAAGGTTAATACCCTCAAATTTGATAGCTTCCCTAATTCTGGAGGAATTGGCCCCACCATGAGATTGTTTCCAGAATAAAGATATTGCAGAGTTGAAATATTTCCCAATGAAGTGGGAATAGTCCCTTTTATTGAATTATGTCGAATATAAAACTCCTGGAGATTGGATAAACAATCAATATTTTTGGGTATGTCTCCAGTTATGTTGTTAAAAGATATGGACAAAACTTTGAGCTCTCTGAGTTGGCATATGTTGGAAGGAATGCAACCAGAAATCTGGTTGCGAGATATACGTAGAAACTTCAGATTTGACAAAAAAATTCCTTCATCTAGCAAGAGAGGACCGGAAAGTCTATTGTATAGCAGATTTATGGCAAGTAGCGACGAGATATTAAATAGTCCTACAGGAATGGAACCTGTTAATTGATTATCAGTCAAGGACAAGTCTGCAAGTTGGCTCAGATTACCGACCTCCTTTGGAATGTTGCCGCTGACTCTATTCCCAGACAAACTGAAGTTCATCATTTTTGTGGCATTTCCAACAGAAGGAGGGATCATACCCGTGAGGTTATTGTTGGTGAGATCCAAGACTCTGAGTTCGGGTACATACCATGGCCCTTTCCACATTTCACCACCGAGTTCATTGAAAGCCAATGAAATTACTTGAACTCTCTGGTGTTGAAATAGACTTGTTGGTATACTTCCGTTGAGCTGATTGTTTTGAATATTAATCACTCGCAAGCGAGGCAAGTGGCCAAGTTCATAAGGGATGCCACCGCGGAAGTTGTTGTTCTGGAGATTGAGAACACTGAGGAAGGACAAATTGGCCAAAGACGTCGAAATTGTGCCTTGAAGTTGCAAATTAGGAAGAGCCAAGGCCACAACCCTTTGCCTTTTTGGAGTGCAAGTGACACCAAACCAAGAGCAAAAAGAAGTATTTTTTGTCCAATTGTTGGCCAAAAAATGAGTGGGACTTGTAATAAGATTTTGGAAAGCTAATAGAGCTTGTTGGTCAGTCTCATTTGAGGAAGCAAGTGATATAGAAAATTGAATTAGAAAAAGAAGAATCAATAAGAAGGTGTGCTTCTCCATATTAATTTGTGTGTGCTGTATTTCCAATATCAAAGTTACTCCACTATATATATATATATAATAACACTAAAACAAATAAAGTGTTGAAAAGTATAGACTATAATTTCCAAAATGTGAAAACAGATTCATACGAGGAAAATAAGTAACAAACAGATTAATGTAAAGACAGATTAAAAGGAGGAAACTAATGGCCCGTTTGGCAATGCGATACCCTATCACGATATGGTATCGTGAGATGGAAGAATATATTAATCCCGGTATTACTATTCCACCCAAAGATAGGAATAACTTATCCCAGGACTAATTATTAATCCTGGGATAAATTATCCCATGTTGTGCAACCAAACAAAGGATTAAATGGTGCTCAAAATTTATCCCAAGATTAACTCCCCTTATCCATCACACCAAACGACCCCTTAAAACTTAAGAGCAAAGTCAATAGGAGTCAATCTTTAAAATCAAATTTACAAGGTTATGTTCACTAATTAGCACAAAATGGAAGAAATTTTAGGGTGTGTTTGGTATGAAGGAAAATGTTTTCCTGGAAAATAAGTTGATTTTTGACTTATTTTCTCATGTTTGGTTGGTGAGTAGAAAATATTTTCCATAAAAGATTTTTAGTGTTTGATTTATGAATGAAAAGTATTTTTGAGAAATATCTTTTATTTTTACTAGAGTAGAAAATAATTTTTGAAATTGAAAATATTTTTTAAAAACAAACTTAAATTTTTTTTGGGGGGTGGGTCGAGGGTAGGGGTGAAAAATTGAAATTTTGAAGTTGAAAATATTTTTTAAAAATAAACTTATATTTTTTTTTTGGGGGTGGGGG
>JAJOOR010003410.1:0-19850 GCA_036250505.1 Solanum acaule
AAGGCACCACTTTATTGGGAAATATATGTGCCAAAAGGATTGGACTCAGCGAGGATTTGCTTTACATGCCATAATTTTGAGTATCAAGGGACTGCACCAGCATCAGAATTAACATCTTGCGGTCTTGATGCTTATCACTTGAACAAACCAGATAGGATGCAGGACAATTCAGCAAATGATAGAATAAATCCCGTGAAGGTAGCAAAATATCTGTTGATAACTGGTTGTAACTGATCTTGGTGGCTCCTTTCCTTTCATGTCAACTTTTTTAATACGTTGTCGATGTGGTTCTTTCTTGTTCCAGGGTGCAATTGTGTTCTCTAACATTGTTACCACAGTTTCACCAACTTATGCTCAAGAGGTCCGCTCTGCTCAGGTATGAATTTCATTTCTCTAAGCATCTTCTCTCACATTCTGTTTTCATGCAGCATCCAGTCATTTCTTTTTTGTCTTATACTTGAGTAATTGGTTTCTCTAGTGAGGCATGATAGGTTTTGTTTGAAATACAACTAAAATAGGACTTTGACTTCTGAATTATAGTTTCTGCACAGCCTGAAATGACCTGTTGCCATCTTCATAAATAAGTAAAAACTTCTGTTGTTGCCAAAGAGTCTCAAAATATATTTCTTTTCCTTATTCAATATTCTTTTCCTTTTCTTTCTTTCTGGTATTAAAGATGGTGAATATTCCCCTGATGTCTTCAAGGATCGGTATGAAATCTAATGTCTTCTGTAAACAAGTGATCCGAGACATCCTTGATTTTGTAGAAGGTCCAATGATCATGTCTTTGGGTCTTCATTGATGATTTAAGTTGCCATATGGCCTATATATTTTCAAGATGGTAAAACATACTACTTTTGACAAAAACTTTAGAAGACCTTGAAACTTATTGGTGGTACACCTGATATTTGACTTGATCAGAAGCTTATTCAGATCTGCGAAGTCCAAAGGTGGTTTGGCAGAACGATCTAGTTCTCTTCAAAAATTGAGTGCACTTTCATTTGACCTAGGCATTGTTTCATATGGTACATGATGATCGTTAAGTTTGTAGAATGATCCAATTTGCAAAATGATTATATAAATTACTTATGCATGTTGTAAGTAAAAAATCCCCTCCTACTAGGCAAGGAAAAAAGTTACTTTGACAACCTGTTATCATGTTTAGATAATCCTTTACACCTTGCCTGATGAATTTCTGCCTCAAAGTCAATTTTCATTTCTAATGTACAGGGAGGAAAAGGACTTCATGCAACAATTAACTCCCATTCTAAGAAATTTGCTGGAATTCTGAATGGAATTGATACTGATGCTTGGAATCCCGCTTCTGATAATTTTCTTAAGGTCCAATACAGTGCCAGTGACATAGATGGAAAAATAGAAAATAAAGAAGCTTTAAGAAGACTTCTAGGGCTCTCTTCTTCTGACTTTAGACAACCATTGGTAAGAATTTCCTTTTTTTATTATTAAGTTATGACTTATGGTTATGATGTCAGTAATTTATTTATCAGTGAGTGATTATGATGTCAGTATTATACTGCCATATCACCACAATGCTTTTGTTAGTTTATGACTGACCTTTTAAGTATGAGATTCAATACGAAAATTATTACTTCCTCCGTCTCATTTTATGTGAAGGTATTTGACTTGATTGAAGTTTTAAGAAACAAAGAAGATTTTTGACTTGTAGGTCAAATATATGCGAAGTGTCAATATTTTCCTTTAAACGAGTGATGGAGAGAGTTCCACATGTATTTTCATTTTAAATCAAGTGGATTCCAACAAGCCATGTCATTTCAGGTAAATGTGATGCTAGGATTAGATAATTTTGTAAAAGAGAATGTGTCGTTCTTTTCGGGAAAAACTAAAAAGGAGAGTGTGTCAATATAATGGGGAACAGAGGGAGCAACTACTAGCTTGCATTCCAATGGAATTAAGGGATTCCAAGTTTGGATTTGGTGGCAAAAGAATGTTTAAAAAAGTGGAATACTGCTGAAACTACCATTGGTTTCAGAGGATTCCACTAGTGTGAATTTTCTGCAGAAAAAAAAGAAAAGAAATGCACTAAGTGATGACTGTGTTTATTACTAACTGAGTCCATGAACAAGATTATAAAGAGAGGCAAGATTACATGCAGTGACTGAATTTAGTTGGAATTTCTCAGCCTAACCTTTAAATCTGACTATGAATTCTCTAGAGCTGCAAAGCATGGTGGTGGGTCTTCCTAAATATTTGTATCCGTGTGTGTCATTTAGTTTCATTGTATATTGCATGGTTTATTATCCTTCTCTCAAGGTAATCCTGTTCACTCCATTAGTTAACATGGGATAATATCTCATCAAAGTTAACTCTAGAAATATTTCATTTTAAATAAAAACCCTTTTGAATAAAGTCTAAGTTCATCGAAAATGTTAGAATAGCATGACTTATGACAGTTGTGATGTTTTAGATTCCATTAATCATCCCACTGCTTTTATTTTATCTTAAATAATATTTGGATGACATTATGACAATGCTGCACTACTCATTTTATTAATTTATTGTACCAATTGACCTTTCTTGGTATCATCATCCTTATATCACAAATTCTGATGTAAATGTACTCATTGCTTATAACTGAAGTTGAAAAGCAAAGACAACAAAAAAGACATGGCGTACGGAATGTTAAAAGTTTCAAACACGATATTGGATGAGTAAGCTAATGATTTAAGAAGAATAACAGTTGGGTGGATATACTAATTGACATTGCATTATAAGTTGTTACGGTTACTCTTTCCTTTTTGATAAAAACTTCCATATCACTTGCATATTTTAACTAAGATTGCCTGGCTACAGGTTGGTTGCATAACAAGACTGGTTCCTCAAAAGGGTGTGCATCTTATTAGACATGCCATATATAGGACTTTGGAGTTGGGAGGTCAATTTGTTCTTCTTGGTTCTAGCCCAGTGCCGCATATTCAGGTAATGATTTCCTTTTCCTATGCTATAAGTAAATACAATCATCATGTCGTCTTAATGACGGTGTCAACATTATATATTTTGCTGATTTTAGCACACAGATAAGCTACTTTAGCTCAATTTTTGAACTTCGTTTATCAATAAAATGTGAAATACGGAAGAAGAAAAATAGGTTCTACATGTCCAGTTTCGTCAATACAAATTCACGTCTGTACAGGAACAAAGCTGTTGGTTTTCAATTTTATGTGTTGGATCTTCTAGTTGGGGGTCCATGAGAACGAACAATTCAGTAACCTATTCTTTCCAGTCTAGCAGTTAGATCTTTTTGTTCCTGTGCTAATCAAGTCAGAAATCCTGCCTTTATGGAGACATCCAAAACTTGGAAACCCCATAGCAACTCTTTCTGATGATTCAAGAATGGTTGGTATCAGCCTCAGTTATATTCTTTATAAAAGGTTGGCTTGTCTTTTCTTTGAGATGATGTCTTTGTTAAGGTAAGGGGTGCTGGTTTCTTTAAATTTCTCTGTCAGATGTTTTTGGCTCAACTTTAGTATGTTATATCTTCCCTTTTTCCACGTTTATTTCTTATCAAACCATTCATGTGAACTTGTCTGCACTTTGCTGTGGACTCCTCCACTGTTGCTCCACCCCTTGTGCATCCTAGCATAATGTTTAGAACTTTGTCAACTCATACATCAATATTTGTGCAGAGGGAATTTGAGGATATTGGAAACCATTTCCAAAATCACGAACATGCTCGGTTGGTATTGAAGTATGATGATGCTCTTTCCCATTTGATATATGCAGCATCTGACATGCTTATTATCCCTTCCATCTTTGAGCCTTGCGGCCTTACTCAGGTCATTCCAGTTGCCTGAACGTGTAGAATAACTCAATACTTTTAAGTTCTAATGTTTGAATCTGAATTCCATTTGTGCAGATGATAGCGATGAGATATGGATCGATACCAATAGCTAGGAAAACAGGGGGCTTGAATGATAGGTTCGTCGATGCGGAACATCAGGACTTCTTTACTAGTCAGCATTCATGGTTATACTGTTTCAGATTTATTATTAACCATTCAAATCTGTTTGCAGTGTTTTTGATGTTGACGATGACTCAATCCCACTTCAGTTTAGAAATGGATTCACATTTGCGACTGCTGATGAACAGGTATCGGCAATTTAATAGCTAAGAGCCTAATACATTAGTAAAAAGTTGTCCAAGACACAATTCTAGTTCAGTTTTGTGGCATTATAGCAAATTATTACAGTTCAGAATTTGCATCAAGCTTTGCTTTTTAAATGAAATATATAAAGTTTGATGTTGCACTGTTCCATGACCAGGGATTCAACAATGCCTTGGAACGTGCATTTAACTATTACATGAACAATGCTGAGACTTGGAAAGAGCTTGTTCAGAAGGACATGAGCATAGATTTTAGTTGGGATTCATCAGCATCACAATATGAAGAACTTTACGAGAAGGCTGTGTTGAGAGCAAGAGCTGCAAATCGTAGTTGACCTCATTCCGATCACGATTTGTTAATTTATTGATCTAGTTGGCTGCTTGAATATTCAATCATTGTGTGGCAAGCATCCACTCGAGGATAACAGGGCGAGCAACCACTTCACTGAACATTGTGATTTCACAGTAAATATAATGCATTTACAACCTCGGATATCAAAGGTGTAAGGCAGAATTGGCATAGCAGCTGTGAAGCTTTTCCGGCAAGAAATGAGCAACTCAGTTTAATTTACAATTTTGTGTAAATCTTTATGTTGTTAGTACAATATATTCTTTTGGGCCAAGTAAATACTTTTCATGGTGCTTAAAGCAAGAATATAGACAGTGTAGTCAACTTGTTTACGTTCGTGAGATCATGTATAGATTTTTTTAAAGAGAATTCATTAAATTAAATAAGCTGCTGTAGTTGTAAATTCAAGTTTAAGCTTTCAACATAGCATTACAGTTTTTCTAGTTATTGCTCATATGTGGAGGGGTCATTTTATTGTATAATTTGTTAATGCTTGATTCATGGGTTGGCTTGGGAAAATGAAACTCAGTACAGAACAGCCATTCAAACACAAACAAAATTTCATTATATTGTCAGGTAGCACACTACATCTTTACAACGGTCATCAAACGACCAGAAACTTGAGAATGTTTTAAGATTCTTATTTTCCGGGGACAAAGTTTGTGGCGTAGGACCAGGCGTTGTTGTTGACTGGGTCTGCAAGGTGATCAGCAAGGTTCTCCAATGGACCCTTTCCGGTAACAATGGCTTGAACGAAGAATCCAAACATAGAGAACATAGCAAGTCTACCGTTCTTAATCTCCTTTACTTTGAGCTCAGCAAATGCCTCTGGATCATCAGCAAGACCTAATGGGTCAAAGCTTCCACCAGGGTAGAGTGGGTCGACGACCTCACCAAGAGGTCCACCGGCAATACGGTATCCCTCAACGGCTCCCATCAACACAACTTGGCAAGCCCAGATGGCCAAGATGCTCTGTGCATGGACCAAGCTTGGGTTACCCAAGTAATCAAGTCCACCTTCACTGAAGATCTGAGATCCGGCCTTGAACCACACAGCCTCACCAAACTTGACACCGTTACGGGCCAAGAGCTCAGGGAAGACACATCCAAGAGCACCAAGCATAGCCCATCTACAGTGGATCACCTCAAGTTCACGATTCTTGGCAAAAGTTTCAGGGTCTGCTGAAAGTCCAGCGGTATCCCAGCCGTAGTCACCAGGGAATTCACCAGTCAAGTAGCTTGGGGACTCACCAGAGAATGGGCCCAAGTACTTAACACGGTCAGGTCCATACCATGGGCTGCTAGATGGGGCAGACTTGGCGACAGCCTTTCTCATAGTGATCCTTCCATTTCCAGAGATTTCTGAGGCAGATGGTGAGAGTTTCATTGCTTGTCCAGCAAAAGAAGGGGAAGAAAGAGCCATTGTAGCAGCTGCCATTGTGTTTTATATTAAGAGAAAAGTAAGTGTTTGATGGTATGAAATGTTGAAAGTTGGGTGTGATGAAGATGAAGTTAGTTGGGGTTGAGAATACATAGGAGGAAAGAGAGAGAATCATCTTATCAAGTGATATCTATATCTATGATCTCATTGGCTATCAAGATTCCATGTGTAGCACACTTGGCAATCTCCAATCCATCAACTTTCCATGATTTTACAAGGGGGGACCCAACCAATGTTGTCCTCCTATGTATGGCTACAAGGATTTCACTCTATCTATCTTGTGAGTTTACAATATGACACCTCCACCAGCAGGATAAAAGACACCAACTGTTTCTACAGCTAGCTCATTCAATGTAGGATCATTCGTGATATGTTTTGATGCATCTATTCTCCCTGGTTTTACAGTTTATTAGTCAGCTTAGTAAGAGCATGAAAATTTGAAATGAATTACTATTTGACTTACCGTTAGAATCAAATGCTTACCATCATGCCAAAAGCTATAGCTGATAGTAAAAACACAACTTTATTTCTTAACTAAGTCCACCAAACAAGCACCATGTTCGATCATGACTCCGATCCAGCCCCTCGTGGGCCTTGCCAGATATTGTCATTACTCAACACTTGCAAATTGTGGGAAATTAAAATTGCAATTTGCATGCTTAATTATGATTGCAAAAAGCAATGAGATTAACAGGTGATATTCGCTCCAAATTTATTCTTTCCTAGTTAATAAAAAAAAAACAAATGAAAATACCTTAATTTCAGATA
Source organism: Solanum acaule (assembly GCA_036250505.1). Lineage (NCBI taxonomy): Eukaryota > Viridiplantae > Streptophyta > Magnoliopsida > Solanales > Solanaceae > Solanum > Solanum acaule. Next base: position 6,702 of record JAJOOR010003410.1, read on the forward strand.
TCTATTTTCTGAATATATTTAATTTCTTCCGGGAATCAGTCCCAAAAAAGTACTAAAAAAACTTCGACATCGGACCTTAACAAAGTAAGCCGGATTATATGCTTCCCAGTAATAATATATATACTACTCATCAGCATAAGCAGGGGCAGAGCCAAGTAGAGTCAAAGACTTCATCCAAACCTCTTTTGGTAGAAATTATACTATTTATACATGGTTAATTATAATTATATATTATATAGTTGAATTCCCCTTAGACTTTTTTATGTCGTTTACTTCTTTTCTTTTTTCACATTTTGAATCCCCTTGGTAAAAATTATGGTCTGAGCATAAGTTTTAATTCACATAAAGTGAAGATATTGGTTTTTGGATTTTACAAATTTAAGAATACAACATTCGTATCGGCTTCACCAAAAATACTGAGAATCCGACACACCTATTGACATTTTTGAAGAGTCCAAGAAACTAGCACCAATAGGCCATCCTTTTTCTTTCTTTCTTTTAACATAGATCCTTGAATAGATTTTTGTTAGTTAATCTCATGGTCATGAAGAGACATTAGTCATAATGATCACTATACACCACTGTACGTGATAATGGAAAATTTTAATCGGGCTACAATTTTCAGCGCTTTGGCATAAAAATCTGCAGAGTTTTTCGAACTGGAAATTAAGATAATTTATAAGGTTAGCTTTTAAGCAAACAATATACTACCTGTTTGTTGTTATTGTCCGTATATATGTGTGTTAATAGCTCAAACATAGCATAGACAATGTACCTAATAAACATGCTCTGTTCTACAAATTGAAGTTTTAAGCTATAAACACCTTTACTGTGGTTTTTTAATTACCATATCCTCGAAAGTGTTCATTAGGGCTTTATTCTATTTCTTTTCTTTTTGGAATGAAAGTTTTAGTGTTTGATTCGTATCGTGGGTTTAGAAAATGAAAATTCAGGACTAAAAATCATTGGAATATAAGAAAAATCCATTCTATTGTCAACTCATTCACAACAACTTTACATGAAAATTTGAGATCATTTTATGATCTTCACTTTCCGGGAACAAAGTTTGTGGCGAAGGCCCAGGCGTTGTTGTTTACTGGGTCTGCAAGGTGATCAGCAAGGTTCTCCAATGGACCCTTTCCGGTAACAATGGCTTGAACAAAGAATCCAAACATAGAGAACATAGCAAGTCTGCCGTTCTTGATCTCCTTTACCTTGAGCTCAGCAAATGCCTCTGGATCATCAGCAAGACCCAATGGGTCAAAGCTTCCACCGGGGTATAGTGGGTCCACAACCTCACCAAGAGGTCCACCAGCAATACGGTATCCCTCAACGGCTCCCATCAACACAACTTGGCAAGCCCAAATGGCCAAGATGCTTTGAGCATGGACCAAGCTTGGGTTCCCCAAGTAGTCAAGTCCACCCTCGCTGAAGATCTGGGATCCAGCCTTGAACCACACAGCCTCACCAAACTTGACACCGTTGCGGGCCAAGAGCTCAGGGAAGACACATCCAAGAGCACCAAGCATAGCCCATCTGCAGTGGATCACCTCCAGTTCACGGTTCTTGGCAAAGGTTTCTGGATCTGCTGAAAGTCCAGCGGTGTCCCACCCATAGTCACCAGGGAATTCACCAGTCAAGTAGCTTGGGGACTCACCAGAGAATGGACCCAAGTACTTAACACGGTCTGGACCATACCATGGGCTGCTAGATGGGGCAGACTTGGCGACAGCCTTTCTCATAGTGATCCTTCCATTTCCAGAGATTTCTGAGGCAGATGGTGAAAGTTTGACTGCCTGTCCAGCAAAAGAAGGGGAAGAAAGAGCCATTGTAGCAGCTGCCATTGTGTTTATATCAAGAGAAAAGTAAGTGTTTGATGGTAAATTGTTGAAGTTTGCTGTGATGAGTTGAAGTTACAAGGGAATTATTCACCATATATAGGGAGTAAGAGGGAAAGAGTCCTTATCTAGTGATATCTATATTTATGATCTCATTGGGTATCAAGATCCCATGTATAGCAAGTAATGCAACTTGGCAATCTCTAGTCCATCAATTTTCTAGGATGTTTACAGGGGGACCCAACTAATGTTTTCCATCTATAAGTGGCTACAAGGCTTGAAATCTATTCTGTGATTTGTTGAGCTTACAGTATGATATCTCTTATCATTATCCATTGGAAATTTCTCCAGATTTTATCTAACAGCACTATATATCACTTAATGTAGGGTAAGGTCTGCCTAACACATTACCCCCCCCCCCCCCCCAGACATTACTTATGGGATTACATTCTGTTTGTTGTTTGTGTTGTTTATCAAAAGATTAACTTGTAATTACTTAACAAGGAAAGACTAATCAAGATTTGAACTTTATGAGTGGTAGAATCTAGGACAACAACCTCAAGTATTAGTAATGTTGTATACATATTTAATGAATTTCTTAACAAATATACATGGTTTAAGCCAAAGCTATTTGGTTCTGTCAAACCGGTATGCTGAAGGCTACCTCTGTGTGCCTCCGTAATAAGTGATATGATTGTGCAAGTATTTTTGACAATGTTAATGCATATAACTTAATTTCCTTTTCATAGTGTCATGCATCTGCTTACTATGTGTCCTTTTGGCTCTGATCATAAGGTCATTACTATGTACCATGTTTGGAAGGATACCTGCCTCTTTTATATAAGCTGTCACACAGATGCTTTTACTCTAAAGATAGTACCACATGCATGTAAGGAAGGATGACTACAAGAAATTTATGAATTTGTTCAAATGAAAGATGCTAATTAAATTAACGACATATCAGTATATTAATGATCTGGAAACTCGTATATATTACTCACTCCATTTTAATTTGTTTGTGTAGTTTTGACTTATTACGGAATTTAAGAAAGTAGAGAACAGTTTTGAATGTTATGGTCTTAAACTAAAGATATGTATAATGTACCAAAACGTTATTTAATCTTGTGGTCTTAACCATGTTAAGTGAAAAGTTGAAACAAGGTATTGTCAAAAAAGAAAGTAAGACGATTAAATTGAAACAGAGAGAATACTTGCTGCGTTCTGAAGACAAAACATATACATTGGTTTTCCCTTATCACTGATATGTCAATGGCGCACGTAGTAGTGAAATAACATAGGTCCTCTTAATTCATCTCACTTCTCAACTTAAAAATAAGGAATCATCATGTTATTGTTGGCACTAAGTTAGAGTATTGTTTCTTGAGAGCTGATTGCATTCCATAAGTTCCTTCGGGTGGTCACTGGTCTGTATATTCAAGTTTTAATCTTTTACCACATCCCAAATGTATCTTGTTTTTTTTTTTTTGCTCAGTCACCTGTTTTCCCCCTTTGATATGAAACTTGCAGCATTTCAGTCATGCCATTGGAAAATGAAATTCGGGACTACACCATAACAGGAATAGGAAATAAGAAAAGTCCATTCTATTGTTCAAGTAAACTCACAAATTACAACTTTACATGGTCATCAAATGATCAGAAACTTGAGAATGTTTTAACATTTTTATTTTCCGGGGACAAAGTTTGTGGCGTAGGACCAGGCGTTGTTGTTAACTGGGTCTGCAAGGTGATCAGCAAGGTTCTCCAATGGACCCTTTCCGGTAACAATGGCTTGAACAAAGAATCCAAACATAGAGAACATAGCAAGTCTACCGTTCTTAATCTCCTTTACCTTGAGCTCAGCAAATGCCTCTGGATCATCAGCAAGACCTAATGGGTCAAAGCTGCCCCCGGGGTAGAGTGGGTCCACAACCTCACCAAGAGGTCCACCAGCAATACGGTATCCCTCAACAGCTCCCATCAGCACAACTTGGCAAGCCCAGATGGCCAAGATGCTTTGTGCATGGACCAAGCTTGGGTTGCCCAAGTAGTCAAGTCCACCTTCACTGAAGATTTGGGATCCGGCCTTGAACCACACAGCCTCACCGAACTTGACACCATTACGGGCCAAGAGCTCAGGGAAGACACATCCAAGAGCACCAAGCATAGCCCATCTGCAGTGGATCACCTCCAGTTCACGGTTCTTGGCAAAGGTTTCAGGGTCTGCTGAAAGTCCAGCGGTATCCCACCCGTAGTCACCAGGGAATTCACCTGTCAAGTAGCTTGGGGACTCACCAGAGAATGGGCCCAAGTACTTAACACGGTCAGGGCCATACCATGGGCTGCTAGACGAGGCAGACTTGGCGACAGCCTTTCTCATAGTGATCCTTCCATTTCCAGTAATTTCTGAGGCAGATGGCGAAAGCTTCACTGCCTGTCCTGCAAAAGAAGGGGAAGAAAGAGCCATTGTAGCAGCTGCCATGGTTTTATCTGAAGAGAAAAGTAAGTGTTGGAGGGTTTGAAATATTGTTGAAGTTGGTTGTGATGAGATGAAGTTACTAGGGAATTAATTCACCATATATAGGGAGTAGTTATGAGGGTAAAAGTTCAAATTATCTAATGATATCTATATCTATGATCTCATTGGGTATCTAGATACTATGTGTAGCAATTAATGCAATCTTGCCAATCTCCAATCCATCAATTTTCCAAGATGTTTACTAAAGGGACCCATCCAATATTGTCCTCCTTTCTGTGGCTTGCATTCTACCCTGTGATTTGTTGAGCTTACAATACTGATATCTCTTATCATTATCCATTGGTCATTCAATGTAGAACTATGGTAGGGGTAAGGTATGCATAACACATTACCCTCGCCAGACCTCACTTGTGGAATAACATTGGGTATGTTGTTATTGTTGTTTATCAAAAGATTAACTTGTAATTACTTAATAAGCAAAGGTGGATCAAGATTTGAACTTTATGAGTTCTAGAATCTAGGACAACGACCTGAAGTAATAGTAAATGAATTCTAAATTCAATGTGTATACATATTTAATGAATTTGTTAACACATATACATGGTTTAAGCCAAAGCTATTTGGTTCTGTCAAATCGGTATGCTGAAGGCTACCTCTGTGCGCCCATATTAATAAGTGATATGATTGTGTAAGTATTTTTGACAATGTTAATGCATAGAACTTAATTTCCTTTCTATAGTGTCATGTATATTTCTGCTTACTATGTCCTTTTGGTTCTGTTAATACTATGTGCCATGTTTGGAACGGTACCTGCCTCTGCTATGTAAACTGTCACACAGATCGTTTTAATTTGTTTGTCCAGATTTGACTTAACACGGAATTTAAGAAAGTAAAAGAAACTCGTGAATCTTGTGGTTTTAAATTAAAGATATATAGAATGTATTAAAACGTTATTTACTCTTGTGGCCTTACACAGGTTATGTGAAAAGTTGAAATTAAGGAATTCTTGAAAAAGGAGTGAAACATTCTTTCTTAAAGAGACTTAAAAAGAAGAGTAAGACGAATAAATTGAAACGGAGAGAGTTCTTGATGCCTTCTGATTACAAAACATATACATTGGTTTTCCCTCATCATTGAAATGTCAGTGGCGTACGTAGTAGTGAATTAACATATGTCCTCTTAATTCAGCTCACTTCTCGGCAGAAAAGTAAGGAATCATGTTAATAGCATCATTTTATTCTTGGCCCTAAGTTAGAGTATTGCTTCCTGAGAAGGGATTGCATTCCATAAGTTCCTCTGGTGGTCTGTATATTCAAGTTTTAAGCTTTTACCACATCCCAATTGTATCTTGTTTTTTTTTTCTGCTCAGTCATCTTTTTTCCCCCTTCGATATGAACTTGCAGTATTTCATTCATGCCATTGGAAAGTGAAATTATAGACTACACCATAATTACAATATAAGAAAAATCCATTCTATTGTCTAGTAAACTCACAATTACAACTTTACAAGGCCATCAAACAATCAAACTTTTTGAGAACGTTTTATGATATTCATTTTCCGGGAACAAAATTTGTGGCGTAAGACCAGGCGTTGTTGTTGACTGGGTCTGCAAGGTGGTCAGCGAGGTTCTCCAATGGACCCTTTCCAGTAACAATGGCCTGAACAAAGAATCCAAACATAGAGAACATAGCAAGTCTGCCGTTCTTGATCTCCTTTACCTTGAGCTCAGCAAATGCCTCTGGATCATCAGCAAGGCCTAATGGGTCAAAGCTGCCACCAGGGTAGAGTGGGTCGACAACCTCACCAAGAGGTCCACCAGCAATACGGTAACCTTCAACAGCTCCCATCAACACAACTTGGCAAGCCCAAATGGCCAAGATGCTTTGTGCATGGACCAAGCTTGGGTTCCCCAAGTAGTCAAGTCCTCCCTCGCTGAAGATCTGGGATCCAGCTTTGAACCACACAGCCTCACCAAACTTGACACTGTTACGGGCCAAGAGCTCAGGGAAGACGCATCCAAGAGCACCAAGCATAGCCCATCTGCAATGGATCACCTCGAGTTCACGGTTCTTGGCAAAGGTTTCAGGGTCTGCTGAAAGTCCAGCAGTATCCCACCCGTAGTCACCAGGGAATTCACCGGTCAAGTAGCTTGGGGACTCACCAGAGAATGGTCCCAAGTACTTAACACGGTCAGGGCCATACCATGAGCTGCTAGATAAGGTAGACTTGGCGACGGCCTTTCTCATAGAGATCCTTCCATTTCCAGAGATTTCTGAGGCAGATGGTGAGAGTTTCACTGCCTGCCCAGCAAAAGAAGGGGAAGAAAGAGCCATTGTAGAAGCTGCCATGGTGCTTATATCAAGAGAACAAAGTAATTGTTTGATGGTATGAAAATTGAAATATTGTTGAAGTTGGCTGTTATGAGATGAAGTTACAAGGGAATTAATTCACCATATATAGGGAAAGAGTCCTTATCTAGTGACATCTATATTTATGATTTCATTGGGTATCAAGATCCCATGTGTAGCAATTAATACACACTTGGCAATCATTTTCTAAGATGTTTGCTAAAGGGACCCAACCAATGTTCTCCTCTCATATGTGGTCTTGAACTCTATTATTTCGATTTGTTGAGCGTACAATGTGATATGTCTTATCATTATCCATTGGGAATTTCACCAGATTCTATCTAAAGCTGGTATTACCACCACTATAGCTCATTCAATTGTGTGGGAAATTACTATTGCATGTAAAGCCAAGCTATTGAAACTAATTTACTATTGGATTTTAATAAAGTCACTAAAGTTAGCCACACAATTTATCTTGGTTTATGCTTTTCCCTTATAATCATATCATATCATATCATATATTACTATAAGTGGGAACAAAAAAAGTTAAAAAGTTGAATTACAATTTTACCCCTATTATAAATTAAAATATTATAAAACATTTAATTATTTAATTTAAATATTAAATTATATCATTTTAATTAATATGTTAATGACTTTTGCACTACCTTAGATTAATTCCTAATTAAAATATCTAATTTAATACATATTTATCATGTATAGTCTATATGTCTATAATAATAAATTAATAATAATAATAATAATAATCCAAAAATCTCTTCATAAAATGTATAATTAATTAAATATTAAATTATTAAACAATAAACTGACCGTAGTATACTAATTAATACTAATGATATTATCATCATATGAAAAGACAATGCTGTCATTGTAATTACTACCGATTTAAAACTAAAAGAAGAGGAAGGGTTGATATTAATTTATTCATTAATTCATTCATATGATAATATCATTCATTTTTGGTCTTTTCAAATTCCCTGGATTAATGGTGGAAAAATATTTTCTTTATAGAATTTATATAAGAAGGCCTAAGTTCTTGATATTACTATTAACGTTATATTCATAGATGATTCTCACTTGACTTTAGCATTTTTCATATTTTTTTGTAAGTTGTGCACTATATTTTTTTTCCATGAAGCAATCATTGCTCTTTTGATTTGGTTTACTTGGTCAGCCAGCAACATTTGCAGCAAATAGATAAGGTGATTACTTCATTTATCTAGAGATCGTATGAAAAATATTTATGTCACTACTTTTATTTATTGATTTCGATAAACATATTTCAAAACTTTTTATTGTTGTTTTTATTTCTTACTCGACAAAAATGTTAAAATTCAGTGGCTATGACCTTTTGAATTACTATAAGTTGCATCTACTAGCTTTAAGTTATAATTTATTATACAGTCTACCTACTAACTATATTTAGATGCTCAAATTTACAGGTTTGGACAATCATTTTCCATATATGCAATAATCAAGTCATTCAAATAGGTTCATTGTCAATCAATTTCAACTTGCACTTTAAATGGCTATACTAAATTCTACAAATATTTATAACACCTTAAATCTCTTCAATCACCCCACATTTGTTGTATTATTTCAACCATATCAAATTATATATATGCTCTTAAATTTGGCAATTTAAGGTTGAGTGAGTTCAAGGCACAAGAAGTGTACTTTGAACTATAGAACAGAAGACGTTGGCAAAAGATGGCATGGAGATGGTTTATTTCCGATATTATATTACACTGCATAAGGCACAATTTTCACTAATTTCTATTTTCTTTTGCAGGAATTAACTCAACAAGTCAGTAACATTCTATAGGTTTTAACCTTTGGTCAGTAATATCCCTATTTGAAGTAAGAAGATAGAACACTATATGCTTCTTCCTTGTAAGAATTCACTGCTTAGTGTATTATTAATCTTTTTTGTCAATAAAAATACACTAACTTATGTTACTTTCTTCACTTACATTATCTATCATAATCTTCCTTTGAGAAGTCTATGGATTTTGAGATGCAACAACAAACTAAAAGATAAAAACATGGATCCAAAAATGGTAGATGGACTGCATGGGGAAGAAGAAGTCGAGATGGTGATATCTAGGTGCACTTGAATTTGAGAAGGCTTGATTTGAAATATGAATTTATTTTTTATATGGTGTTTCATGCTCACACAAAATACATTGATGTTGACTTATTGTCATATTATAGTTTATAATACATTATACATATTATTCAACTAATATTTTCTACCAAATTTCCAGTTTAAATGACTAATATAAGTAAATCAAATAAACTGTACTTATACATGCACTTATGATTTATATATATTAAATCAATTCTCTTAAGTTGATACAACTTCAACAAACACTACTTTCATCTGACAATAACTACTTGATAGGCCTGAAGTATTTGTAACCATTAGTGGTGTTGCTCATATCCACACTATTTGTTGTTGAAATATCATTTAGGTCGAATATTTGATAGAGTAAAAGCACTATACAAGAAAACGTTATACAATTTGTTGACTGTATACAACTGCTAACTATAGTAGTAGTTATCAAAGTAATAGAATACAATGCTGAAGGAACTTTCTTTCTTTCTTAAAACTAAGGGGATCATTTCAACTTCATTTGATATTAACTTTTGGTGTGATGTACTTTGTGATGATAGTGAATATCGATTTTAAGTATTCATCAATTGAGCATGTATTCTTCACTTTCAGTTTTGGTGTTATTTCTAATGTTTTAAGAAGTTTAAACTATTAGCATCGAATACACGTGCAACGCACGTGCTCAAAACTAGTATGAAGCATAAGCACAAGAGTCAATATCGTAGTTATTTGAGTTCCAATAAAAGTGAAGATACTGGTTTTGGATTTTACAAATTCAGGCAATGTAGAATGTCATACTTCTTTTCAAAAAATGTTTTCTTAACTAAGGTCGATGCATGGACTTTTTTACAATCTTATGGTCATGAAGAGGTATATATAGTCATTGAAGGTTCTATATATGTTGCAATGTTAATTTCATTTTTAGAGGTTCAACGAGGGGTTAGTACGTGCAGGGGCGGCTCTAATAAATCGGCGGCCTAAAGCAAAATCCGAATGGAGGCCTTAAATTCGAATATATATTTTTTATGAAGTTTATTATAGCCAATTATTTAATCTTTCTTGAGACATAGTACTCATAATTTGTCAAACTTCTATTACTTCCTTGCTCTTTTATGAAAAAATTATATTTTCTACAAAGTATACACGATATTTTTTTAAAAAAATATGTATAACCTATTGTATTCTTAAAAAATGAGGCCTCGCAAATTCTGGGGCCTAAGGCAGTTGCTTTTTTTTCAAAGCTGTAGAGCCGCCACTGAGTACGTGGATTTGAACTACTACATGGCTAGCAATGCTGAGACTTGGAATTACAGATTTGAACATTATGCGTTCTAGGATCTAGGATGACGACCTTAAGTAATAGTAACAACAGACAACAGCATACACATTTGTTCATGGGATTAGGTACTAGTAAATGGACATATATATGGTTTGCACCAAAGCTACTTAATTAGTTCTAGAAAACCGGTATGATGAAGGCTACCCCTACCCCTGTTAATAAGTGACATGAGTATTAGTATTTTTACAATGTCAATGCATAGAACTTAATTTCCTTTCTAATAAGTATCATGTATAACTTTCTTCTGCTTACTATGTCCTTAATTTTGGCTCTGGTCGTTATATGCCATGTTTGGAGAATACCTGCCTCTGTAATATAAGCAGCCATACAGATGCTTTTACTTGCTACATTTAGATTACAGAACATACGCATTGGTTTTCCGTCATCATTGAAATGTCAATGGTGTAGTAGTGAAATAATATTATGTCCTCTTAATTCATCTCAATTCTCAGAGAGAAAAATAAGTAATCATGTAAGTTATTGTTGGCACTAAGTTAGAGTATTATTGCTTCTTGAGAAATGAGAATCAATTGAATTCCATAAGTTCCTTTACTCAGTATTCAACTTTTAAGCTTTTACCACATCCCTAATGTATCTTGTGTTTTGCTTTTGCACTGCCTACTTTTTCCCCCCTTTGATATGAAACTGGCAGTATTTCATTCATAGCACTGGAAAATTAAATTCAGGACTACACAATAATTGGAATATAAGAAAAATCCATTCTGTTGTCAGGTAAACTCACAATTACAACTTTACAAGGCTATATATCAAACAACGAAATTTATGGAATGTTTACTGATATTCATTTTCCGGGAACAAAGTTTGTGGCGTAGGCCCAGGCATTGTTGTTGACTGGATCTGCAAGGTGGTCAGCGAGGTTCTCCAATGGACCTTTTCCAGTAACAATGGCCTGAACAAAGAATCCAAACATAGAGAACATAGCAAGTCTGCCGTTCTTAATCTCCTTTACCTTGAGCTCAGCAAATGCCTCTGGATCATCAGCAAGACCTAATGGGTCAAAACTGCCACCGGGGTATAGTGGGTCGACAACCTCACCAAGAGGTCCACCAGCAATGCGGTATCCCTCAACAGCTCCCATCAGCACAACTTGGCAAGCCCAGATGGCCAAAATACTTTGTGCATGGACCAAGCTTGGGTTGCCCAAGTAGTCAAGTCCACCCTCGCTGAAGATTTGTGATCCAGCCTTGAACCACACAGCTTCGCCAAAATTGACACCGTTACGGGCCAAGAGCTCAGGAAAGACACATCCAAGAGCACCAAGCATAGCCCATCTACAGTGGATCACCTCAAGTTCACGGTTCTTGGCAAAGGTTTCAGGGTCTGCTGAAAGTCCAGCAGTATCCCACCCGTAGTCACCAGGGAATTCACCGGTCAAGTAGCTTGGAGACTCACCAGAGAATGGGCCTAAGTACTTAACACGGTCTGGTCCATACCATGGGCTGCTAGACGAGGCAGACTTGGCGACAGCCTTTCTCATAGTGATTCTTCCATTTCCAGCAATTTCTGAGGCAGATGGTGAAAGCTTCACTGCCTGTCCGGCAAAAGAAGGGGAAGAAAGAGCCATTGTAGCAGCTGCCATGGTTTTATCTCAAGAGAAAAGTAAAGTGTTTGAGGGTTTGAAATATTGTTGAAGTTGGTTGTGATGAGATGAAGTTACTAGGGAATTAATTCACCATATATAGGGAGTAGTTATGAGGGAAAAAGTCCAAATTATCTAATGATGTCTATATCTATGATCTCATTGGGTATCTAGATACCATGTGTAGCAATAAATGCAATCCTGCCAATCTCCAATCCATCAATTTTCCAAGATGTTTACTAAAGGGACCCATCCAATATTGTCCTCCTATGTGTGGATTGAACTCTACCCTCTGATTTGTTGAGCTTACAATACTGATATCTCTTATCATTATCCATTGGGATTTCTCCAAATTTTATCTATCAGCACTATAGTTTATTCAATGTAGAACTATGGTTATGCCTTTCACTAAATAAATTGAGGAAAAGCTGAAATTCATTTGTATCATATTATCACTTCATGTTTAACCTCTAATTACTTAATAAGCAAAGGTGGATCAAGATTTGAACTTTATGGGTTCTGAAATCTAGGACGATGATCTTAAGTACTAGTAAACGGATTCTAAATTTAATTTGTGTACTTGTGTAAAGAATTTCTTTAACACATATCATTACAACAAAAGAGACATTCACATATCACTACAACAAAAGAGACATTCAATGACAATAGATTTTCCGCAAAAACATTTAGCAGGTTTGATTTAATGTCATTGCATCCAAGAGTCACTAAAGCATTTGGCGACATTAAGGCAATGCAGAATATCATTTTTTTTAACCAAGGTCCATGCATGGATTTTTGGAAATCTTTTGGTCATGAAGATGTATATATAGTCATAGAGCATTCTATATATGTTTAATTTAATTACTAGTAAATGGATTCTTTTATTTAATTTGTTTGTTTCTTAACACATATATACAGTGGCGGATCCAGGATTTAGAGTTCGTGGGTGCCAAATAGACTTATCGATTAAATTAATTTTATATTTGATTGAATTATTCATCTTTTCGATATATATCATAAATCAATCAATAAAATATAAATAATAAGATATTACACTTTTATTGAGTATTTAATCAAATAAAAGAAAAGTCAAAAGAGTAATAATGTAATTAATTTAATTTAAGTCAATAACAATTATAAAAAAAAATAAAAAAAATTGTGCCAGCTGTTTTTCCTTAAAAAAAGTGCTTGGAGCTTTTTTTTTTTCTTAAAAAACGTATGCAGCAAATTTCTCAAAAAAATAGGTACAAATGGGATTCAAACCCGCAACATTAACCTTCTAAAGTTGCCCTCCTACCGTGGCACCACAAGCCAATTTTGTTCTGTGGGTGGCACGCTTTATATTTATATAAATATTATATGTATATACCTATGTATATATAGAGTTTCCGTCGAAGTTCGGGGGTGGCG